>PVLC010041181.1:0-13611 GCA_004027655.1 Graphiurus murinus | reverse complement strand
ACTTTTAAAAACTATTTTTGTAAAAAATGCATTTTTTATCATACGTAGTCATTGAAACCTCTGTTACATTAGTTTAGTGGTCAGCTAGTGACTTGACAGAGGTTACCTAGTTATGTAGACAAGAAAACAAAACAAAGGATATTCCCCTTGATCTTTGCAGATTGTATCTGAGTTCGAGACTTCTTTCAAAGTTTAGCCAGACCATTTTCAATTCTGCTTTAGCCTTCACTTCCTGATTAAGCATACTTTTAGGTCAGTCAGAGGTGAAAGTTCAGTCTTTTTTCTGAGCGTGCTTCTAGCATTGGATTCCCTAGTATATGTGGCTGCTTTACACAGCCCTTATTCCCCCCCCACCCCATGTATTTCCTCCTTTCCCAGTCTCTTCTATACTTTTTTGTCTGCTACTTGCTCTGTTCCTTATTCTAGGCAGTATCAGGTAACATATGCCCTAAATATTTTCTACAATCACCCCTGGAAGAAAATTCCAGAACTGAGAGAGTCCTGAGGGTGACAAATCAAAGGCAAGCCCCTGAGCCATTCCTCAAGAAGCAGACAGACATGTCAAAATGCAATAACCAAATTTCTCTGAGAAAGAGGTATAGCAGCAACAAGCTACCTAAAAAAATATGGGCCACTGTTTCCTTGGCCATTGCTGAGCTGGAAAGTGGGGGATAGTTTGTGGAGTAAACAATGCTGGAACTCTCCGCAACTTGGTGAGACCCTGTTTCAAAATAAAGAATAAAAAATAGGGCTAGGGGCATAGCTCGGAGTTAGAATGCCCTGGGTTCAATCCCTAGTACCACAAAAAAAGGAAAAAAAAAAAAAAAGGACAATTAGCTGGGCGTGATGGTGCACACTTGTAATCACAGTACTTGAGAGGCTGAGACCAGAGGATCTGGATTTGCAGCCAGCCTCAGCTACTTACTAAGGCCCTCCACAACTTAGTGAGACCCTGTTTCAAAATAAAGGATTAAAAAAAAAAGGGGCTGAGGATGTAGCTCGGAGGTAGAAAGCCCCTGGGTTCAATCCCCAGTACTGGAAAAAAAAAAAAAAAAAGACAATTAATTTTTAGAATTAAACCAGCCTTGCATTCCTGAGATAAATCTAACTTGGTCATGAAGTGTAACCTGTTCCATATGCTGCTGGATTCCCTTTGCTAGATTCTTGAGGATGTGTCCTTATTCATAAGAGATATTGTCCCCTGGTTTTCTCTGTGTCTGCTTTTGGTACCTAGGCATTACTGACCTGACTATAGAAATGCTGTTCTATGTAGCTGTATGCCTTCTCCTCGCTTCTTATGCAATTACTGTTATACAAACCACATCCATATATGTTACAAACCCAATAGTATATTGTTAAATTTTTACTTTATAAATTTTCATCTATTAGATAAATTGAGAAGAGGAAGATCAGGAAGTATATATTTATAAAGTATGTTACATTAACCTTTTTAGTCACCATTTGTTTCTCTTACTTTGTTTCTGTGGTTTCAAATTGCCATCTAGCATTATTTCCTTCCTCCAAAACAACTTTGCTTCTACTCACCACTTTTATACTGTTATTTTCAACTAAACAACATTTCTGTATGTTATAGGGCCTCCCCAGCAATTAGTACATATTGCTTCATATTACTGCTTTTAAATCAAAAGCTGGAGAAGAAATATACAATTATACTGTCCTGACAGTGATTACATATTACTTTTACTGGTACTCTTTTTTGTTTTCTTATTTGGATTCCAGTTATCAGAAAGGGTGACTTAGTTTCAGCTTTAAAAACTTATTTAAATATTTCTTGTAATGCAATCTTGATAGCAATGGTTTCTCTCAGTTTTTGATTATCTGAGAATGTCTTTATATTGCCTTTGTTTTTGAAAGGGAGCTTCAGTGGATAAAAAAAATTCATTGTGGGCCGGTTTTTCCCCCCTCTAATATGTATTCTGACCTCCATTGTTTCCAGTCAGCTCTTAATTTTATATAGATTCTTTTGTATATAGTAATTCATTCTTCTCTTTTTAATTTCAAGGTTGCCTTTGCCTTTGGCTTTCAGAATTTTACTATGATGTGTTTAGGAATAAATCACTTTGCATTTGTCCTACATAGAGTTCACTAAGCTTATTGAGTATATAGACTGTTTTTCAACAGTTTGAGAATTTTCAGCAAATTTTTCATCAAATATTTTGTATTTTCTTTCTTTCTGGTACTATAATTATGTATATATTGGTGTGCTTAATGGTGGCTCTGTTCTAAAGTGGTATAGAGGTTCTGTTCATTTTTCTTCATTCTTTTTTCTTTGTCATCAGATT
The DNA here is from genome assembly GCA_004027655.1 of Graphiurus murinus. Lineage (NCBI taxonomy): Eukaryota > Metazoa > Chordata > Mammalia > Rodentia > Gliridae > Graphiurus > Graphiurus murinus. Next base: position 11,308 of record PVLC010041181.1, on the reverse strand, counting down.
ACATGATACCTATCAGTCTAGTTTCAAGTTTTCTGTCATTTTGTTCTGCTCTTAAGAAATACCAGTATTGAAGCCGGGCGTGGTGGCGCACACTTGTAATCCCAGCATTTGGGAGGCTGAGACTGGAGGATCCAGGTTCGCGGCCAGCCTCAGCTACCTAGTGAGGCCCTGTGCAACTTAGTGAGACCCTGTTTCAAAATAAAGAATAAAAAATAGGGCTGGGGGTATAGCTCGGAGGTAGAATGCCCTTGAGTTCAATCCCCAGTACCGCAAAAAAAAAAAAAAAAAAAAAAAAAATACCAGTATTGAACTCTTTCATTTGATTATTGTTCAGTTCAATGTCAGAATTTTTTTGTTTCTTTTTACATTTTCTATGTCATTATTAACACTCTCCATTTGGTAAAACCTCATCATTGTCTTTAAATATGATTGCCTTTAAATATGATTGCCTTTAGTTATTTGAACATATTTATAATAGACCTGAAATCTTTGTAAAATACAACACTCGGCCCACTCAAAAGCAGATTCCATTGCTTTTCCTTTCCTTTTCTTTTTTAAAATTTCTTTCTTCTTTCTTTTTGCCTCTGAATGGATCACATTTTCCTGTCTCTCTGAATGTCTCCTAATTTTCTGTTGAAAACTGTCCAGTTTGAGTGACAACTCTGGGTCTGATTGCCTCCCCTCTCTCTAGGGCTTGCTTCATTAGTTTCCTGTTTCTCTGGGGTCACTATCCTTCATTACCTGATGTTCAGTGTCTTGAAAAACATATCTTCATATATTTTGGGTCGTTTTTTGATTATTTCAGATGAGTGGTGAATCCAACCCCTATTATTGCACTTTTGGCTGGAACAAAAGTCTTCTTTAATGATTCAAAGTATTGATTTTTAGTTTCTTCCTGATATTCAATTACTTCACATTCTTGGGATGCTAATCCTCCTATTTGTAAGGTCTAAAAACCCTTATTCTTAATGAATAGTTTCCACATGTTCCGACAATTATCCTTCTGGAAGCCCCAAGTGGCCTGGATGGTGGAAATGTTACTCTAAAGCATAAATCCCAGATAATTGCCAGCCCAGAACCCATTTGTATGTTAATTTTCAACTTAGAAATGTCTGCATCAAGTGAATAGGGTGATTTTTAGATCCTAAAAAAGTGTATAATTCATGAGTTTTGATTTCTCATTGAAATCACAATAGAGCCCTAGGCAAAACCAAGTTTCTCTTTGTGTTTTATCTCGGTCAGTGATGAAAAATTATTTTTATAAAGGTTTGAGTTTTAGTTCCCAGCTTGAGCAGGTTTAATACCTCTTCTCTTCTTACACATACATTAAATCCAAAGTTTATAACCACTGAGATTATTTTTGAATCCAAAAACCATCTCCAGGACCACTGTAAATAATTTTCAGCTTTTTGGTCACTTAGGCTCATAAGAACTTATTTTCCTTTCTGGTGGGTTCAGTTTGGCATTAAATTGTTCATATTTAAATTCAGCATTCCTAGGTAGGTACAGCAGAAGGTATTCTATGTTAATTAAGTCTACCATATTTTGGGATTATAAATTTTCCTTCCCCTCCCCCATAAAAGTTCAGATAAAAGTTTGTATATGTATGTAGATTCCATAATTATGAGAAAACTCCATAATTTCAAATTCTTTTTTTTTTTTTTTTTTTTTTGCGGTACTGGGGATTGAACTCAGGGGCATTCTACCTCCAAGCTACACCCCCAGCCCTATTTTTTTTTTTTATTCTTTATTTTGAAACCGAGTCTCACTAAGTTGCGGAGTGCCTCACTAGGTAGCTGAGGCTGGTCTCGAACCCGGATCCTCCGGTCTCAGCCTCCCGAATGCTGGGATTACAAGCGTGCGCCACCACGCCCGGCTAATTTTCAAATTCTTAAATGATCCTTTGATCCAAACAAAGATTAAAGAGAACTGGTTTTAACTTATTAGGAAGCTAATTCCTATAAATCCAGAAATTCTCTGGAATTGCCATATATGCGTATCTGAATTTATTTTCTATGTATTTCAAGCAAATAAATTCCCATTTGTCTTTCATATCCTTTTTATATCTCTACAGTAGATTTTTAATACTTTTTTTTTACTCAAAGATTAACATGAGTCTACATACTTCTCTTGAATGTGAAAGTAAGCATATGCTGCAGGATGAAGGAAAAAACACAGAGAAAACTAAAACTAATCTAAGGAATAATACAGTACACTAAAAGAGCGGGTTCCAATAAGTACAATGTGGGGGTGGTTAAGACTTAAAGAGAGGAAGATGTTAGCTTTCAGAGAGGTATCAGCACTTCGGAGTGCCCATATGTTTCGCAAAATGATTCTATTATTAAACCACTTAACTGATTTGATTTTTATTCTAGGCACACAAGAAGAAAATGACCTACTTAGCAAAAAGTATAGAAGATATAAGATATACAAAATAAATAAATACACGACATTTTATCTATTTCAAATGTTCATTAAAATTATTACATTAAAATAATGGAATAATTCCATACATAAGCAGATTGAATTAGGAAAAATATTCAGTGTGTGTGTGTGTGTGTGTGTGTGTGTGTGTGTGTGTGTATAAGTAGGCATTCTACCTTTGAGTTATACCCAGTCCTTTTAATTTTTATTTTGAAACAGGGTCTTATTGAGGTTGCTGAGAGTCTTGCTACATTATTAAGACTGTCCTCAAACCTGTGATACTCCTTTTTCAGCCTCCCAAGTACTAGAATTACAGGCACACACCACTATGCCTGACAAGAAATATTTTTTTAATAGAAGTGTCACTGTCAGTTTAGAGAAGATAAAAACACACTTAACCAACTAATTGTCACTTACTCATACTAGATTTTGCTGAAATATACTTTATAGGCAAGCATAGATTATCAATTTCCTGGAGAAAATTATCAAACATATACAGGTCAAAGACAGAAAAACAATTGAAAACGTATCATAATTTTTTATTTATATGGCTGGTCTTCTGTTTTGGAAAACTACATGTAGCTTAATGTTTACAGTTGATATATTGCTTTGACATTCTTTTTTTTTTTTTTTTTTTTTTTGCGGTACTGGGGATTGAACTCAGGGGCATTCTATCTCCGAGCTATACCCCAGCCCTATTTTTTATTCTTTATTTTGAAACCGGGTCTCACTAAGTTGCACAGGGCCTCACTAGGTAGCTGAGGCTGGCCGCGAACCTGGATCCTCCAGTCTCAGCCTCCCAAATGCTGGGATTACAAGCGTGCGCCACCACGCCCGGCTTGCTTTGACATTCTTAAATGAAGTAAAATTCTATTTTATAAGTATAATACCATTTATTTACTTCATTTGGTTCTTCTAATAGCATTATTATTAATTAGGAATAAGAATATTAAATTTAAAAGGCATAGTTTCTATATACTAAGAACTTACTTTCAAAAGAATCCTTATAAAATGTTCTTCAAAGACTTAGATGATTTATTTTTTTGTGTAGTACTGGGGATTGAACCCAGGGGCATTCTACCTCCTAGGTACACCCCCAGTCCTTTATTCTTTATTTTGAAACAAGGTCTCACTAAGTTGCAGAGGGCCTCACTAAGTAGCTGAGGCTGGCCGCGAACTCGGATCCTCCTATCTCAGCTTCCCAAGTACTGGGGTTACAAGCATGCACCACCATGTCCGGCTGTCTTAGATGATTTATACATTAATAGTCAATCCTATAAGCCTTGTCCACGTATGGAATATAGATATACTATTACTTAATCTACTTAATATAAAGGAAGCCCTACTTATCCAAAAGTTCACTTAACTATGAGTTTTCTACTTAAAAGTACATATTTCCATATGTTTCTCTGCTAGCAACTTTCGACTGCCAATCAGGAGAAGCCATTATACTGGGAAGTTGTATTGATACTGTTTTATAAAAGGGCAAATAATGGAATTTGAAGTCAGACAAACCTAAATGTGACTATCAGCTCTGGTATTATATAACACCTTCACAAAGCTATTTAACATCTGGTCAGTTTGTTTATCTGAAAAAGTAGGAGAATATTATACTCAAGTCACAGGATTGTTGTGAGAATTACATGTAAAAATGCCTAGCTCTTAAAACATAAAAAAGAAGGAAAATACCAGAAAACAAATAAACAAAAAACAATGATTATAGTGATTTGCAGGATGAAGACCTTTCTGGATAATTTTTTTTCTCCTTTCCTGTAAGTAAAACTGTCCAAGCTTTTCTTGTATTAGAAAATAGATTATATAATAAATAAAATTTCTATAATTTTAATTATGAATCTCAAGGTTCTAAGGCCAAAATTTCCCAAGTATACTCATTTATTAAATTCCATCAGGTTCTTAATTCTCTTCTTATACTTAAAAAAACCTTTTTTTTTTTTTTTTTACAGTTCTAGGAGTTGAATCTAGGCCAAGCACTCTGTCACTGAGCAACACCCTACTCCCAACCCCACCTAGGAAAAACTTTATGAAGTTCTCTAAGTCCTATAAAATCCTAGGTCCTGGCAGATAGCAGAAGAGATTACCAACCCTGGCTTTAGTAGTATCTTAAGGCTTGATTCTTGAACTAAAACGACTCTAGAAAGTTGCTAAATATATGCAAAAAACAAAACAAAACAAAAAACTAAAGCAGGACAAAGTAAACCTCAAATAGCAAAATCCTTCTTCTCCTGTCCTAATCCCCTTGTTCCACTTCTTCCAGTCCTGGGCTAAGTATTTGAAACAACTATGAATTGAAAAGTGGGTATACCCAAGTGGGGAGCAGTTCTACTTTCAAGTAACAATAGAAGATTGATGAACATTTAACACTCCAAACTCAACAAACACCAACATTGAAAAGTGGATCTTATTACCGCTCGGTCAGAATACTGCAGGGGAATTATAGTCTGTCACTCTAAAATGAAAAGTTATACATTTGTTTTCACTAAATACTTCCCTATGAAAATCAATTCCTTTATTGGTCATTTACAGGAGAAATTTTCTGGTTTGGTTAGAAAAGCACTGAGAGGAAGTATAACTTTGAGCTAGTCATTTAACCTTAGACTAAAAGCCTTCCTCTATTCCTTGATTTTCAAAATGTGGTTCACAAACCAGCAAAACTGGCCTCACTGGGAGCTTATCAGAAATGCAGACTATCAGACATACTATACCCCAGTCCTAAAGAATCAGGATCTGCATTTGAACAAGATGCCAAATGGGTTCTGTATACACTCAAGTTTGAGAAGCAGGGCTCTACACAACAAGGGAATGTGACTAAATGATTTAGGCCCTGTACAGCCAGTTTCTAGGAAAAATCGTATCTGAGAAGAGTGGAGCCTATATTCTCATGGGGAAAGAGCTGGACTGAGCTGAGTAGCAGCCACCCCAGCAGGTGGGGCAGTACTCCCTCCAGCTCCCCCAGGCCTCAACGTCTCCCTTCATCCATTTCTTAAGTGCTTGGTTCCTATTCAGTCTCTCAATTAGATTCTAAGCAGAATTGAGGAAGTCCCCTTTTCAATAAAAAAAAGAAATGCATTGAGAAGTAAAAATTCATTAGCTGTAATTTTAGGGGAAAGGAAAACTACTGCTGATTTACCTTGATGGGAAGTAGTGAGGTCCAGGTAGGAAGTAAGGATGGTGGAAGGAGAATCGTGGTGGTGTTCCAAACAGTGTGGCTGGATGGCCCAGGGGAGGCGGCTGGTAGACGTGCGAGTGTGGAAGGGGAGGGGCCTGGGGCACCGCAGCGCTTCTGGGACACGTGGAAACGCTGGAATACTCCTTGGGAGGTTGGATGGTCGACGTCGCAAATCTGGCATGGGCAGTACTTGCACTAGTTGGAATCCTGCTGGTGCTCTCCAGGGAGACAGGAGTGGGTCTCTTCACCGACCGAGCAGCTCCCGAAGGCAGGCGATGAGCGTCAGTCTGGGAAGGCCCAGCAAAGCGCTGAGGTGGGAGCGCTGGGCGGAGCGGCAGACTTGGAGTCTGGACGGCCACCTGGGCCGCACTGGAGACACTGGGCTGGAACAGCGTGATGGGGCTTGGGCGCTGGACTGCAGGTGTGGGCAGCTGGATGGCAGGTGGGGCATCACCTTTAGAAAGAAACACAGCGTATGACCAGCATTAACAGATTGCATGGCTGCATGTTTTCCTTTTTCCAGTAAAATTAAATGAAGAGTTCAAGAAGAGGCTTTCACTAGCCATCTTGCCCAACGGTACCGTCATATCAAACCAAGGATTTCCTTTATACTATTTTGCACTAGTGAAAGTCCTCCTGATATCTTCTTCATTTACAGTTTTCGTCTCTCCTTCCCAAACTCCAAGCCCCTAAGAAGAGAGGTCTCTTCGGTCTTGTTCACCTCTGCTTTCTCAGGCACAGAGCTCTGCCCAGCGTGGAACAGGCCCTCAGCCAAGTTATTTGGATGGATGAATAAGTAAATAAAGGACTGAATGAAATTATTTATTGGTAAGTTGAAAGAATGGATTTAAGTGTTGGTATTAATATGTGAATGTTTCTAAGATAATAGACTATTAGCAATAACAAACATTTAAGGAAATAGTTTTTCAGGAGAGGGGACAGGGCAATTGGATAGAAGGAAAAGCTAGGCTTTGATTTGATACTACTTTTATTATTTTAGTCTAAATATGTTAATTTTATTTTTATGTTAATTGGAGTTGCAGAGTATTAAACTAAATTATAAGTGCCTTTTTTTAGTTAAAAAAATCAATCAACAAACTTGTTTTACTCTATTGCATTTAACATGAATCCATAAAGAAATTTCCAACTGAAAATAAACTTATCACAGGTCCATTTGTGACAGATATTAAGGAAATACTATAGTAGCAGGGCAGGATGGATATTGCAGAATATTTAAAGGTAGGTAAAACAATAATATATTTTATCTTTCTGTTCCTGAAGAAGACAGGACTGCTGATTGCGTTGCTGAATTATCCAAAAGACATACCTAGGCCAAATTTAACTAAACTTCCCTGATGAAATACAGAGAGAAGCCACAGCAATGGAATCTTAAGGTTTCTTTCTTCCTTTCTTTTCTTCTCTCTCTCTAGTAAACTAATCACGTATCATGAAATGATGTAACTATTTGCAGGTTTACCGCCCCCACCACAATCACCAAGCTGGGAACCTGGGAGTAGGAGCTATTTGATTCATGTTGGTATCTCCAAAATTGGGTTAATTTAAAAGTGGTTAAGAAAGGTAGGAAACAAATGAAAGAACAAACTAACAAATCAGCTGATAGTACTTCTACCACTGATCTAAGAAAATCTAAACATCCTTAAAGCCAGGCTACCTTGCAAAATCACTCAAAATTTTGTTTTTGTTTTTTTTTTTTTGTTGTTGTTGTTTTTTGCGGTACTGGGGATTGAATTCAGGGGCATTCTATCTCCGAGCTATACCCCCAGCCCTATTTTTTTTTTTTTTTATTCTTTATTTTGAAACCGGGTCTCACTAAGTTTCGGAGTACCTCACTAGGTAGCTGAGGCTGGCTTAGAACCCAGATCCTCCGGTCTCAGCCTCCCAAATGCTGGGATTACAAGTGTGCGCCACCACGACCGGCTAAAATTTTGTTAATTGGATTATTATTGTGCTCAAGATATTTACCCCAGAAGTCTACCTCTGATACAGATTTCTTTTTTCTATACCCAGTTCAAGAAGTTCTTAGTTCTCAGTAAAGAAATATGGTCTTTCTAGGAAAAGGAAAGATAAATTACAAAAGCCGTATAGAACATTGATAAAGTTTCAGTTAATGAGGAAGAAAGGGAGGGATACATCTTTTACCAAATGCTCTTTTCTACCAAAAATATTTCTATTAATGAAGAGGTAGAAATGAGACATGTGTGATAATCATACGTCAATTTAATTTAACAAACTCACTGAGCAACTAGCATGTGCCTGGGACTGTTTTCGTCAAACATCAAAACATAGATGCATAGAAAATTATATGGAAGCACAGTTTCCTAAATGTCAAAATTCAGGTTGCTAAAATAGGAGGTTAAAGTCTTCTATAAAACAGTGAATAGGAAAGACTTTTGAAAAAGGCAGTGCTCTAATATATTAAATTGTAGGTAATGTATAGTAGAAACTAGCCAGTCACTTGCTTTCTTTTCTCCTAGCATACAGCTAGGTTACATTTGCCAGCCTCCCTTACAGTTAGAAGTGCCCCTGTGGCTAAGGGCCACCCAGTGTAATATAAAAAAGTCAAGTAATGCCCACCACACTTCTGGAGCTGGCCCATAAATGTCACCCATGCATGATGCCCCTTGCTCTTTCTCCTCTGCAGGTACAGGGCACCAGTATAGGGATTTAGATGCCATATATTAATAATTATAGAGCAACAGAGTAGAAGCAGCCTGGATTTTTAAGTTACCTTTTGGAAGAGAGCCATCTACCAACGAGAAACACACAGTTGGGATTTTATATGGGTAAAAACTAAGCTTTGTGTGTAAACCATTATATTTTACATCTTGTTAAAGCAGCTAGCCTTATCTAATCGTTGCTTGAAGAACAGAATTTTAGGTCTATAAGGACAAAAACCACACAAAAATACTATAGTTTTAAACAATTCCTGTATGTCTCCTATAACACGCTCCCATAGAGGAAGAAACCATTGCATGTGCTCAAAAACGAAAGATGCAACCAGACTTGCGCTGTGTGACTGGGATAAACAACGCAGGAGGGGGACATGGCAGAAACTGAGGACGGACCAATTTCTTCTACAAGAAAAAGCTTTATGGAGATAATGAGAGGAAAACCAGCTGTGGTTGGGGGCGGGGTACAGAGAAGAGAATCAAATAGATGGGAATTGAGAAATTCCCATTTCAATTCCCATCTCAAATGGAGAACTGATAATAGTTAGACAATTTGCTACAAAAAATGAAACACAAAAAGGACTTCATATTGAACCACATGATTCCTCCTCCCTGCTCCCGAAGAAAACTTACACTAAAGAACTACATCAAGCTGGCCATGGTGGTGCACGCCTATAATCCCAGTACTTAGGAGGCTGAGACAGGAGGATTGCAGGTTCAAGGACAGCCTCAGCCAGTAGTGAGACTCATCAACCTGGTGAGACTCTGTTGGACTGGGAGTGTAGAATGCCTCTGGGTTCAATCCCCAGTACTACAAAAATAGAAAAAAAAATCACTTTGCAAGGAATTTTTTTTTTTTTTTTTTTTTTGCCAGATTTGAGTTTCTTGTGGTGTTTGTGTGTGCGTGCATGGGGTGGGGGGTGTATTACAGTATCAGAATCATGGAAGTTTGTTTTCTTTTGTATTGTTTTGTTTAAGCAAGAGATAGATAAACTAAAATGGCATACTCTACTATCAAGAAATTAAAATAGTAGTAAATATTTTTTAAATTAAAAATTTAGAAGCTGGGTGTAGTGGTGCACTCCTGTAATCTCATTCCTTGGAAAGCTGAGACAAGAGAATCACAGGTTCCAGACCAGCCTCAGCAACTTAGCTAGACCCCTGTTTCAAAATAAAAAAATAAAAAAGGCTGGAGGTGTACCTCAGAGGTAGAACACCCCTGAGTTCAATCTCTAGCACCCCTCCAAATGAAAGATTTAGAGAAAATGTATGAATTCTGAAGAGGAAGATATCACTGAGTTAATATTTAGTGAAGAAAATCAATTTCAGGGTTGACAAAATAAAAGGACACAATAATCAGAAAATTCATATATGTGCACAATGATATTTAAAAAGTAGGCTAATCCAGGTGTGGTAGTCCACACCTCTAATCCCATCCACTCAGGGAGGCTGAAGCAGGAGGATCTAAATTCAAGGCTAGCTTTGGCAGCTTAGCAAGACCCTGTCTCAAAATATAATAAAAAGTAGCTCAGTGGTAAAGCACCCTTGAATTCAATCCCCAGTACACACATACATACACACACACACGGCAAGCTAAAATAAATATAGCTCCTTCAGAAATTCTGAAGCCTTTTGATGAATTTGAATATGAGGATGCTTTCACGATGGCATGAAAGACATTTGATAAAATACACTTACGGAGAATTCTGGACTATCATGCTATAAGCACTTTTATAAACTAAAAACAAAAGAAGAGCTTGGAGTATTGCATTAAATGTAGAGGCAGCATAAATAATACACTGGACATAAAAATAATACCAGACACGAAAATTACTATAGATTCTATCAAAGACACAGTAAAATTGGTTCTGTTTGTATCTATCTTCTCTAAAACTACCTTATGAACTCTTTGATTCCAAAGACTGTAAAATGACCTTTATAATTTGTTCCTAGCACAGAGTTTGACCCATAACAGGTATTTAATAAATGTGCTGCCAGAATCTACTCAGAGGACAACTGAGAGAGTAACATGCACTGACAGGGAGAATACCAAATTATCCTTCCAGTTTTCAAATAGACTGCGTATTTTCATGGGATAAAATATGTGAGGAAGATTTCATACAGGACAAATGATTGCTATTAGGACAAACAGGCTTAGTAGAACACACAGTAAAATGAAATACGCTCAGTTGAGAGTGAAATCATGGAGAAAGACTATGAGAAAACCCATGGATTCAGTGTGAAATATTATGCAGTAGTAATCACTGCATTTCTAAGTTTAAATTCCTAATGAAAAAACACACACACAAAAATCCACTCTGGGATTATCCATTTGGGGAACACAAATATTGGCTAGGGCAAGAAGGCTGATAAGAATTGAAATAAAAATATCATAGAAAAGTAAGGTTATTTTATATTTTACATAATAATGCTAAAGACAGAAAAATAATGTGCCCTTAAGTCAGAAAGTTGTTAGCTATGGCTAACTGGACAAATCATAGAAAACCCACCAAAAGCTTTTCCAAATGTGTAAAACAAATAAACCTAAGTATTAAGATATACACAAATAAAAATTAAACAGTACAAATGAAAATTGAAGGAACCAAGTTGGAGAGAGCTCAAAGTTAATACTAATTGGCTTTGCAAATACTTTAACAGAAAAAAGAAAATCAGTGGATTTAGTTATTTTATAAAAGACAACTGAAAAGACAACAGTCTCAATAAACGCCTTCCTACTAAAGAAGACAGATTTCTGAACCCTGATTAATTTTCAGCAGATAGTTTAAGAATATTAGATCATTTACCATACAATGGAAAGTTCACAGGATATTTTAATCTGAATAGACAAAGTGAATAAAAATAGATCTTAGGTAGAATTCATCTCAAAGATGAAATAGAACATACTAGATATAGTAAGTATAAATGGCCTCTGCCAAGAGCATATTTGGAGAGTGAACGTAACATCTGACTATTAAGAATGCTGGTCTTAGCCGGGCGTGGTGGCGCA
>PVLC010041178.1:0-13516 GCA_004027655.1 Graphiurus murinus | reverse complement strand
TTGGTAGAGGCTTCTCAACAGATAAGAGCAGGAAAGAATTAAGTTGGAATTTAAAAATTGAAAGTATTTTTGCATGGGGACCATTAACAAAGCTATTTTATTTTTTCTATTTTCTGTACCATTAGCTTTGGTGTAACATAGATTCCCAAAGCTGGTTAAACCACCACTGAGTGGTTTCTGGAACCATCCACGGGATATGAGAGTGGGGACTGTTAAATAAAAACAAGGGGGCAAGGGAAGCGTAGCAAGACAGTGAGTTTGGGAATTTGTGAAAGGAGCCCACATCACCAGCCAACCTAAATCAGGAAACCCATGACAAAGTAGAACCTGGATCTCTTTTCTTCTAAACTCCCCTGTATTCTTTGAAATAGAACAGGAAGCAAGTTTAAGGGTCTTTTATACCTTATATCTCTATTATGTCTATTAGCTGAGTTTCTTACAGATTTTATTTTAGTTTTAGGAGATAATTAAAACATCACAATAGCAATTTGAAATCTTCTAACATCCAAAAGGCAAAATTGATTTCAAAAAAGAAAAATCTACATTATAAATATTTAAATTAGAAAAAATAGAGTAATATAATCTGGCAACATCTATTTAAATATATACATGTACTTTGACCAACACCATAAACTTATCATTTAAGTCATTGAACAGCAATGAGGATGGGGGCTTGGGAACAACCTGTATTCTCAGCAACAAGGGATTGATTGAATGGGTCAGTACAATATACAATACAATAGGAAGTTGTGCCGCTATTTAAAAATAAATTAGCTTTTTTTTTCTATGGACTTGAAAGGATGACACTGCTGTTCTTTGAAAACAGCAAGTTGTAGAAATGTACATATTTGGGCTTTATTGTGAGTTTGGAAAGCAACATGGAAGGGTAGGCAGTGGGATGTTAACAGACTTCGCTTCAGGAAGAGATTGAAGCGGGTGTTATCACATCTCAAACTATAACCTCATGGGAACAGCAAGATACTGCTTTGTAAATTTTTAATACAGTAAACAAAAAATGTTAAAGTTCTGCTCAGGCCTCAAAAAAAAATACAATTCCTAGAGTCAAATTTGAAGGAAACTAAATGTTCTTTCCTTCTTCTAAAAGGTTTCTCCTCACACAAAAGAGAAAGCATGCTTTCAGTTTGAATAAAGTGAAGAGCCTGACAGCAGGTTTCAAGGTCCCAGACAACTCCGCCTTGACTGAGTGTGAGAGGAAAACAGGGAGCACAATGAATCCTGTAATAAACATCCTACCATGATTTTAAAATCATCTATTGGTTGACCTTCTCTGTAGAAAAGCAAAGAACTGCTGACCTGCACCAACTCCACTCCTGGAATCAGACTGCTGTTCCCAGTCCCCGTCTGACTCACCCTCGTTGTACAGGAACTGGCTCACTACGGAACCTCTCTATGGATCTGCATTTGCCATCTATAAGGTGGGAGATAATTCTCTTAGAATAGTGGCAGGCCCATAGAAATTGTCAATACATTTTAGGAGACAGGCATCCAGCTACAGGATCCTCCCTGCCCTCAAGTAGCTCCTGGTGAAGCCGGGAGACAAAGCTTAAGAAATGTGCAAACAATGCAGCTAATGATTTCCTCTGCAAAGGTACAGGATCATTTTTAATTCATATAGCATGAGCTGTAGTGGCTTGAGAATCAACCAGGGGCTCTCAGTATTTATAGACCTACTTATAGACCCTTAGACTGGTTGTTGACATAAGCCTGAAGGGAGAACAAGGGCAATAACATGATTTTATTCTTTATGGCTGAGTAAAATTCCATTGTGTACATATCCCATAGTTTTGTAATCCATTCATCTGTTGATAGACATCTTGGCTGGTTCCATACTTTGGCAATTGTGAATTGTGTGGCTATAAACATAGATATGCATGCATTAGTCTGGTGGTTTGGTTTTCATTCTTTTGGGTAGATACCCAGAAGTGGTATTGCTGAATCATATGGTAGGTTCATTCCCATTCGTCTGAGGATCCTCCATACTGTTTTCCAAAGTGAATTCACTAATTTGCAATTCCACCAACAATGTAATAGAGTTCCCACTTCTCCACACCCTCGCCAGCTTTTGTTATTGTTTATATGTTTAATAATTGACATTCTAATTGGGATTAGGTGAAATTGCAGGATAGTTTTGATTTGCATCTCTCTGATTGCTAATGATGTTGAACATTTCCTCATATATTTAGTGACCATTTGTATTTCTTCTTTTGTGAAGTGTCTATTTAGTTCACCTGCCCATTTTTGATTGGGTTATTTGTTTTCTTAGCTGTGAGTTTCTTGAGGTTTCTGTATATTCTAGATATTAGTCCTCTGTTAGAATTTTCTTGAATTGGCTCTTGTGCAGGGTGAGAAAGTGGGGTTTATTTCCATTTTTCTGCATATGGTTAACCAGTTTTGTCAACACCATTTGTTGAAGAGGCTATCTTTTTCCCAGTGTATATTTTTGGCCTTTTTGTCAAAACTATGGGATATGTACACAATGGAATTTTACTCAGCCATAAGGAAGAACAAAATCATGTTATTTGCAGGAAAATGGATGCAACTGAAAAACATTATGTTAAGTGAGATTAGTCAGTCACAAAGAGTAAAAAAGCATATGTTCTCCCTAATATGTGGATGCTAGGGAGAAGATGGGGCATAAGAAGGACTCCAGATGAAAAAGGAGAAACCCTAGATAAGCAAAGAAGTTGAATTAACTGATGGTGATGGTGATGGTGATGTACTTTCACAAATATATCAAAGTCAATCACTAAACTGAACTTGAGAAGAAGGGAGGGCGAGGAAGTGGGGTGGGAATTGGGGAAGGGGTTAAATGAGAAATGCATACATCATATATGCATTTATCAGCTTGTACCTAACAAAGATGTATGATTATAATGAACCAATTAATAAAAAAATCAATTGGCAATAAATATGCAGATTTATTTCTGAGTCTTCTATTCTGCTCCATTTGTCTATGTGTCTGTTTTTATGTCAATACCATGCTGTTTTTATTACTATGTCTTTGTAGTATAGTTTGAAGTCAGGTATTGTGATGCCTCCTGCGTGGTTCTTGTTCCTGAGAACTGCTTTAGCTATTATGGGGTTTTGTTGTTCCAAATGGATTTAAGGACTGGTTTTTCTATGTTTATGTAGAATGACCTTGGTAATTTAATGGGTATCCTATGGAATCTGTAGATCACTTTTGGAAGAAGGGACATTTTAATGTTATTTATTCTGCCTATCCAAGAGCATAGAAGATCTTTCCATCTTCTAAGGTCTTCTTTGACTTCTTTTTCCTTGTAGAGGTCTTTTACCTCCTTGGTTAGGTTTATTCTTAAGTATTTTAAGTATTTTATTTTGGGGGGGAATACTATGAGTCAAAATATTTTCTGGATTTCTTTTTCAGTGGACTTATGGTTGTATTACTAAAAGCCAAAAGATATTTAACAAAGGTACTTTTTTCTTTTCAACAGCCCTTATAAACATTCTTTGTGTGACATCTACACAACAAAAGTCTTAGACTTATATAACTTCACTGTTCATTTTTGAGGATGGATAAGTATCCACTGAAATTATTCAGAGAATACTTAAATTCATCTTTTTGGTATTGTCTCATATAAATTATATGCCTTGCAAAAATGGTCTCTCAGTTGTAAAATTTATATGCATCTCTTCTATATCTTGTCAATCTTACTTTGTCAATGTGAGATGTCTTACCTTTCCTACTGCTTTCAATATTGCTTACAACATCAGATAACATACAATAAGGTAACTATGTCTGCTAATCACACATGAAGTAATAATTTTCTTCACAAATTCATTCTGATTACAATAAAACAAATGACTAGAGAAATGAAGTAATATAAAGCTGAACCTGCTGGCTGGTTTTAATTGTACCGAAGCAAATTATAATCCTGGAAAATACTTATGTTCTAATTGCTAAACAGTGAAGTCTATCCTGTTCTTAAAAACACTCCTGGTCAAGGAAATTTTGTTAGAATATTCTCATAGTTCTCATTCTTAAAAAGTAGATTTAGACAAGGACATAATGAGGTAAAGGCAAGGAAGGATATCCCTAGAAGTTTCAGAAGGAAAATGTCTTATGTAGATTCATTCTTCAAAGAAAAGGGCTATAGGCACATTTAGAATGAAAAGGAGCTCAGATTTCAAAGGATGATAGCATTAGCTAAAAAAACACCTTCAATGAAAAGCCTTTGTTCAAGAATTCCCTTGCACATGAACACCTCCAAAAAACTTTTTTTAACCTGAAGTAATGACTGTTACTCTTGCAAGACTGTATCTCACACTACTCAGATTTTAGTCTTCATTGCCATTCAGAACCCTAAAAAAAAAAATTGATTAGGAAATCAGAACCAATTCAGTATAGGACACCCAGGAAGAAAGACAGATAGTGGGTGAACCTTAGACTACATTATCTGGAAAGACCCAGCCAAGGGAACAGAGGTCCAGGTCAGGTACAATAACTGTTAAATAACAGAGGCTGTAGTGTTAGCCAGAGACCTAGCCAGAACTTGAGCCAAGTCTCGTGAGTCGAGTCCTGGGCACGATCCATGTTTTCTTCCCTTTTATACCACCTGGCAAAGGTAGGAACGGTAGTTCTGTTACCTGATTTGCAATATTAAGCAAAATAGAAATTATATGCATTTTGCAAATACAATACTCTCCACCACTTATTACTTTTGTGGCTTTCAGCAAATTCTTTTATGTTTACAAAAGAAGATAATAGTACTCGATTACCACCAGGGCATAGTGAGCCACATGTGAGATAATATGTGTAATGAGACAAATGGTAGCTTTCACCACCTCTCTGGCCCTGGTATATTAGAGAACTGTGTGCTCTTTTACCATCTCAAAGGGCATGGACAGGACGTGCCAGGGCAGAGTCAGACACTTCTTCAGAGAGAGCACCGCCCTCACCATTGCTGCCCTCCTAGGGTGATAGGAGTCTCCTGCCAGCCCTGGAAACACACACAGGAGCTCCTCACCTCTGGGCACCTGCACAGCTGCGCTGGGTAATTGTCTAATTGTCTCTCCTTTCTCTGCCCCCAGGAGAATAAGTGCCTCAAACTGTCCTGAGCACAGGAGGACAATAAAGCCCAATCAATTATGTGAAGAGATTCTATCTGCTACAAAAGGTAATATGAAAAAAAAGTTGTGGTTTTGAGCTTTTTCTACAAAAAAACAAAAACAGGCAAAGCAAAATCAAAGAGAATAAAGCCAATGCAAACAAATAAGAGGCATCTTTAACTTCACATTTAGAAAAACTATAGAATCTGAAATTTCTAAAACCTAGATAGAGGAACATGTCAATGTTTTAGCTTTAGCAGAGGAATAATAAGTAGACATGGAGGAATTACATTTCATCTATACTTTTCATGTAAACCCCATTTAGTCTTTAATATTGGGTAGCAATCTCCTTTAAAACTTTGATAAATTGCCAGGTGTGGTGGCACACACTTGTAATCCCAGTACTTGGGAGGCTGAGACAGGAGAATCACAGGTTTGCGGCCAGCCTCAGCTACTTAGTGAGGTCCACTGCAACTTAGTGAGACCCTGTTTCAAAACAAAGAATAAAAACCAGAAAAATAGGGCTGTGGGTGTATCTTGGAGATAGAATGCCCCTGGGTTCAATCCCTAGTACCAAAAAAAAATTTTTTTTATAAATTAATACCTGCCAAGTACAGTGGTACACATCTGAAATCCCAGTACTTGGGAGGCTAAGATAGGCAGATCATAGGTTTGAGGCCAGCAAGTAATTTCTTAGCTGTACCTTGTTTCAAAATAAAAAATAAAAGAGCACAAAGGGTGTATCTCAGAAGTAAAATGCCCCTGGGTTCAATTCCCAGTAACACACACACATACACACACACACACACACACACACACACACACACACACACAAATGATATCTTCCAGAAATTCTTATCACAGAAATTCTGAAAAACTAGATTCATGATATTGATATGGCCCTAGATCATCTCATATTATTTTTATCAAATTTATTTGGGGACTCTCTTCCATGTTTGATTATTTTTTATTTCTTAACATTCCAACCTTTCAGATGTTTCTTTAAAATTCACTTAAAAAACTGTATAAAAAGTGATCCTATATGTGAGTCAAATCATAGAAACTATCTAAATTTGGACACTTTTATTTCCTGATTCAGAAAGCAATTCAGAATTTCAACCAGATGATAGCATTCAACTACCTTTAAGACAACTTCGGTCCATGACTCTGTTTTTCTCCTGGCAAAACTGATAATAACACAAGGTTAACAAGGAGGATAGCATGTGTGCTGCTTACTCAGGGAAGCAAAATATTTCTCATCTTGTACATTTGTTAGAGGCAGAAGTAATTTTTCTCTTCGTTTCCATAGCTACAGTAAGTCTGATTATTAATCAGAATGGTAGGTCATAAATTACAAAAGCAGTTAAATATCATCAGTCCTTACTTAATACTCCAAATGTTTTCTTATTTACTAATTGGCTTCACTTGTTATACTGGACATGATTTTGAAGGTCAGTTTGATGAAATTTAGATGTATTTCAGATATATATGTAGCAAAAATGATTTTACTATCCTTGACTATGGACAAACTGTGATCAACAAAAATATAATATTGATGAAACAAAATAAAGTACCCCTATTTCTGAGAAGTTTTGGACAGAAAACTTGAATGTTTTCTCATTCTCCATATTACAAAGGCATGCATTTCTATCCCAGGTTCCTATTACAAATTATGGGGAATTCATTTTCAGTTTTCCTCTCTAATATGCAATCTATAATGTATAAATAGAAAATTATCTTTTAAAATGTTACAATTTAGTAACAGAAATGTTTCAGACACAGTGAGAAAAGTTAAAGCAACCCAAAGAGGCAATCTAATTAGAAGGGATAACATGCCTATAGTCCCACTACTTGGGAGACTGAGACAGGAGCATCAAAGGTTCAAGGTCAGCCTCAGCAACTTAGCAAGACCCCGTTTCCAAATAAAAAGTAAAATAAGAGCTGAGTGTGGTGGCTCATGCTTGTAATCCCAGCATTTGGGAGGCTGAGACTAGAGGATCCGGGTTCTCGGCCAGCCTCAGCTACCTAGTGAAGCACTCTGCAACTTAGTGAGACTCGGTTTCAAAATAAAGAGTAAAAAATAGGGCTGGGGGTGTAGCTTAGAGGTAGAATGCCCCTGGGTTCAATACCCAGTACCGCAAAAAAAACAAAAAGTAAAATAAGGCTGGGGGTGTAGCTTGGAAGTAGGATGTCCCTGGCTTCAGTCCCGAGTGCCATTAAAAAAAAAAAAAAAAAAAGGATAAGAAAAGAGATGTATTAGAGAGCACATCTAAACCTGTAACATTTTAACATTCTACTCAGCTCACCAGAGATACCACCACTAATAGGGAAGACTACTGCTACCTGCTCTTTGCGACCTTGGTTCTGAGTCACTTTCCTTGTTCCTCGTCTTAAAATGCTTCTAAGTCAGTTATTTACCCTTACTGAACTGTTTTTTCTACCACTTTGCTGTTTTACATTATCTGTTACATGTTACACTGAACATGATATTAGTTGTGCCTGAGCTTCTCAATACTAGCTCTACTGACATTTTAGAACAGGAGGGCTGACCTCCAAATTACAATGGCCTCTACCCATGAGAGGCTGGTAACATCACCCTCCCTAATCCTGTCAATCAAAAATGTCTCCAGACATTGCTAAATTCACCTAGTAAGCAAGATCATCAGGGCTAGTTAGAAATCACTGGTTTATACTGGCATCTATTTATGCTTTGGTCTATTTGATAAATGTTTATTAGATGTATATTATGCATTAGGTACTAGATCATAACAGTAAAAGGATTTACTGCTTGTCCTCTCCTGTCCTAAAGTCTAATTATGAGTATGAAAAGTAATCTGCTGATTATAATTGAGAATGTAAAGTATTGCCACACGGCAGCCAGAACAAAGCACTGCTAGAACACAATGAAAGGACGCCTAACCCAGTTTGGAGGTGGGAGAGGGCCAAGGGCTTCACAATGGAAGAGGCACTCCAACACACACCCAAAAGATGAGCGGAAATAGCTCAGTGAAAAACACAAAGGACAAGAGTGTTCCAGGCAAAGAGAACAAGTGGGCAAACACTGTCAAATGAGAAAGCAGGACAGCCTTATTGCAGCACTGAGAGCTGTAAGCAGGGACCAGGTCACACTGTGCCTTGTGTTTCACATTAAGGGTTTTGGCTTTATTCTAAGGATAGTGGTGAGTGGTGGGACAATGGCTCTAGCTAGGCTCCCTCGCCCTGAGTTTTAGAACTTCAGAGAATGTTCTCATACAATCAGCCCTTGGGTACCTCTGTGGAAGCCTCGAACTTCTCCAGTGCAACACTCTTCCCAAGCTTCACCCACACTTTCAACAGGAACAAGACAGAAACCAGTCTTGTGGGTCTGACAAAAGAATGAGAAATTGCCTCAGCAAGTAGGACTAAAACTATTCTGTTTTTCACTATTGCACAAATAACTCTAAAACCTCCTGGAATTGTATGTGTTTATAGCCAAGTGAGGTGCAGGTTTTCGGTGTACTAACTAATTAAATTAATGCTCAGTTCTTTAACAAGATAACAAAAGTTAACTTGCCATTTATAGACAAAACTAAGAAAAAACAAATCAATAGCTTGTCAAGGTTAGACATAGACTATTTTAGACTTCCCCTTTCCTAGCTTTGATATTATTCTATCTTATTAGATTTGTCTAGAATTCAATTGAGGATGTCTGAGCCATGAGGACATAATTTTTTTTAATTGAATGTTTAATACATCTATTACATAAGAACTGGATTTGGTCTTTGTGTGAATTTAAAAAATTAAATATGCAGTTATCACACAACTAAAGGAGACATTTAACATGAGAGAGAAAACAACTCAATGTGACTTTGAGCAATATCCGACTCACAAAAAAGAAAGTCAAAAGAATGCTGGACATATTGGGAAGATAGCTTTTACCAAGCAGTGACTGTTTTAACAGAATGTGTTTTTGATAGAATCCATTTGGAATTTGAAAAATAAAAATTTGGTAGCAATGCTTTGTTATTAAGTATCCTTACTCATAAGCTTTGTAGAATATGCCTATTTGCAAGTAAATAAGTTTGAATTCATTTCCTCCTTATCATCTGTTCACTACAGAATAAAAGAAGAAGAAAAACAGAGTTCTTTGAGGGGGGAGCCACAAAGAAACTTTACTCTCCATTTCTGTAAAGATTCATCTTTTCATCTGGAAAAGTAGTCAGGGAACTCTACCTTTGACCGTTAGCATACTTCAAAGCAATTCTTGTCCACTGACTTTTCTCATAGGTTAAAAAAAAAGTTCCTGGAGTTTTAAATTTGCATACATTCTCCCTTTTATGTTTGTAATCCTGAATCTCTAGGACTTCCAAATTCTAGAGAACCCAACCTTCCCCTGAAATTCAATTACTTCTTTTTTTTTCAAAATTTCACATCAGAAATAAAATTAAATATCACTCAGAGTCTTTAAAAATGAACAACCATGTGACTTTTTAAATATTCTTTGTTATCTAAAGTTTAAAAAATATATCATCCTTTCTAAGTGGTCATATCTAAATGTCTAATTAAGACTATAAAATGTCATAGAGGAGGATTGAATTTAATTCTCTCTTCCTAGCAGTACTTAAATTTTCAAAGGTATTCAACAAAAGTAATTTTAAATAGTAATTTAATAACCTTTTCTTCCAATTGCACTGTTACCATTTTTTAATTTAGCAAGATTGGGTCTGATTTTAAAAGAAAGAGAAAAAAAGAAGTCTGAAAAGATAGATGAGAAAGCAAGAAAGAGATCTGAACGAACATACTAACATCCTTAAAGAATAATAAATTTGTGTGAAATATGAAAAAGTGGGGGTGTTCTGACATGAAATCATTAAAAATGAAAATTCAAAAAGAAAAAACCAGAAGTGCCCATCCAAGCTTCACTGGCAGTGGAGTGGGGGAGGAGGGAGCATTTTAACCAATTGAACTTTAAAGTACAACCATTTCATGAAGAATGCTCTCCTGATGGATAATGCATCAGGCTGGAGAAACACATGCCATCCAAATCTAACTGCTCTGATTCTGACTCAGGTGGATGTGTGTATAGGTCATGAGTGCTGTTCTATTAACACTCCTATTCTGTGTATCTGTCTCATGAGCCTGGTTAATAGGAGTCCATCACACCAGTGGTTAACACATCCACCCTGAGACAACTATACAAGACTTTGGATTCCATGCTTGCCAAGATAATAAATGCCCACAAATCCTGTTGACATGACTATGGTATTGGCTACTGGCTCTCTCCATTGGAAAGTACTATAACTAAAACTTAACCATTTCCTGTGGACATTAAACAATATGTGGAAATAATAAATACAAACTATATGTTCTTTCTGAATAAGTGATAATATCAATTATTCATTCATCTGTCCCATAAACATCACTCCCTGTGTTTGCCAAGTTCTTTACTAAGTAGTGGAGATGTTCCATTCCTACCTTAGAACAGCTCACAACCTAGCAGGGGAGAGAGAAATGTGTGCAAATATGATGTAGGTGAAATATAACGTGATGGTAGTTTATAGAAGTGAAATTGAAGCAAGTGGAGGAAGAGATTAATTCTGCATGCAACGAGGTTGGGAGGGGGACAGTTTTATAATTTAAATAATGAAGAGACTTTACCAAATTCCAATCATTTTCTATCTCATCTAGCAGGGATTACAGAACTTGTGATTACAGATTTTCTAACTTATGAATGACTGCCCCAGATATTTTATATGCAAAGATGTTCATAACATAAAGGGAAAACCTAGTTCTGAGAGTAAAGTTTATCTGTTGTGTAAAATTGAAGATAGCAGCCTGCCATTCATTTGTACCCACTAACTCACATTTGGAAATGATCACAATTGAAACTCAGATCTATTTCTATACAATTCATTATTTTTGTTATGAATGCATCCATAGGAACTATAATAGTGCCTGGTACACAGAAAGTGCTCAATATTATTGAATGTATGTACAAATATTTAAGCAAATTAACAACTCTTTCAAGAGACTGGGTGGTCAATGTGGTAGTACATTGAAGCTGTACCTACCTTGTCTTTTGGGAAATAGCCTATGCAAAAATTGTTCATTCACAATTGTGTGTGTGTGTGTGTGTGTGTGTGTGTGACGTGGATTGAACCCACGCTACACCTCCAGCCCTTTATATTTTTTGTTTTGAAAAGGGTCTCACTAGGTTAAGGAGAGTCTCCCTTTGTTGCTTGGGCTGTCCTCAAATCTGTGATGCTTCTGTCTCAGTCTCCTATGTACTAGGATTACAGGCATGTACCACCACCATGCCCACCTCCATTTGATTCTTTTGATAAGTGATTTTGGTAAGTATAGACAGTCTCTAATAATAAGAGCCAGGTAAGGCCCATCAGCCTTTGCTCTCAAAATTTTTTGTTGTTCTGGGTTCTATTACAATGAGAATAAGTCTCAGACTAGAATCCCACACATTCAAACACTTATTAGCAAGCAGGCATGGAAACAGTTAAATCTCTGACCTCAGTAACTCCACTTAGCATCTGCCATCAAAGGTTCACTTGAAGGATTTGCACCAAGATTCTGGCAGCAGGAGTCAGCTGGATTTCTAGTCAGAAAGAAGCAGCTGACGGAATCTGTTACTGGCTACATGTGGAATCAAATAGAATCCTAGACCTAGGGCACTATTCTCATGGTCTATGCTAGAATTTCCCAACCCTGGCTACTGATATTTGGGGCTGGATAATTCTTTGTTAATGGGGAGGGTTAGTTGCTGCATTGTAAGATTTTCAGCAACACTCCTGGCATCTACCCACTAGAAGTCAGCAACAGCCTTGCTCTCTGGTTATGGTAACTAAAAATATCTTCAGATATTGCCGAATATTCTAGGGAAGGCAGTTGAGGGTAGGGGTGGGAGGAAAATCATCCCAGTGGAGAACCACTAGTCTAGGCTACTTGGTTCCCTGGACAATTGGTCTCTTTTTGTGAAAGTCAGGAGTGGAGTGCTTGTTCAACATTTGTAACCAATTCATACAACTTGTACATTCTCACTTTACCAGTGAAAAATCTTTTCTAACATTGTTTAATCTATAAGTAGAACACCTACTAGTATTCCTCAGAGAGTAAGATAGGAGAATGCTAGGAGCAGGTGCCTCTGAAGAGTATAATACTGATTAGATTCTTTCAGATGCTAACTGCTTGTGCTGGGTGTATGCCTGATTGGAGTATTTCAAATGTTAACTAACCATACATCTGACTTCAAATAAAATTAACATTTGTTTTCTAATTTAGACTCCAGGTTGGTAATGCCCACAGGCACCTCACAGAAGCAACTGGGAAAACTTAAAGGCTAGGCTCTCTTGGAAAAAATGATAAACTGATAGCAATAAAGCAAATGTCTTAAACAATACAAACCTACATGCTATAATCCTACTGAGCAAACAGCTGAGATGTAATACACTGTTTCCTCCCTAAGTCCTACTCAACTAAAACAATTTCGCTGTTGCACAAGCATATTCAATATGACAGGTTTTCTGTTCAAAGTATGCCAAATAAGTATTGGAGTGGTGAGATCTGAATAGTGAGGTATACCTGTATAAGGCATGTCTTTACCCCTGACATATGATAACTATCTTCCCATCACCTGCTTCCACAAGTCAAAATCGAGAAGTAGCTTTAGATTATTTCAATTTAAGTGTTATGCTTCAATATAAGCATTAGCTGAAAAAAAAATAATTGTTATGCTGAGAAAAGACAGCTCCCTTGATGGGAATCCAGGGTTAGATTTCTGGGGACTCTTCCTATGTACAAAATGCAGCAAAAATAGGACAGGCTGAATCAAATGAAAATGATCACAGCCATATCATTTTAGATAAAATTATGTCCCTGGGCAAGGTAAAGGAGATTGTATGCCTGACCCACTGAGGTAAAGGAAAGGGGAATCAGAAAAGGAGTCAAGGATGGGAAAGAGGGCAGTTGATCATTTTTTCAAGGCAGACATCACATCTCTTCCACACACACCGTTCTCCATCTCTGGACAGTATGCTTGGACATGCTAATCTATCTAGTGAGAAATCAAAGGTGTAAAACATCTGGTGACCCACAGGCCTTATCTCTGAAGATTCTGAATACCAGGGACAGTACCTACCCAGGAGGAAGCCCAGTTAAACCCCTCAGAAACAGGAGCAAATTATGTCCAGTAGTTAAGTTGATCTACAACACCACTGTATAATGATATATAAAGTGTCCCCTAAAGAGCTCATTTGTTAATGTTTGGAGCTGATGTAACTGAGTCCTGAGAGCTGTAATCTCAGAAGTGGATAAATCCATTGCAATGGATTTACCTGGGTGGTACCTGGTAGACCAGTGGGTGTGACTGGGGGAGGTAGTCCCTGGGGTGCAGCCTTGGAGATTGTATATAGGCCCTCCTTCCCCTGTGCTCACTGGC
>PVLC010041177.1:0-13485 GCA_004027655.1 Graphiurus murinus | reverse complement strand
AGAGCTATTAGAACCCAGTTTCAGTGAATTTCTATCATGTTTGACTCATTTACAGTGCTTGTTTTAAAATAAAAATGTTTGTTTAAGCAAAACACTATGATTAAGATATTATGTTACAAGGACTTTTTTCCTGCCTGGTGTGGTGCTGCACACCCATAATCCCAATACTTGAGAGACTGAGACAGGAGGATTATAGGTTCACAGCTAGCCTCAGCAATTTAAGGAGGCCCTCTGCAACCCTGTTTCAAAATAAAAAAAAAACCAAAAAACAGAAATGGGTGGAGATATAGCTCAGACATAGAGAACCCCTGGATTTAACCTCCAGCATCAACAAACAAACAAACAAACAAGGATTTTTTTTTCCTCTAATGTCCCCCAGATTTATTCCCTAGCAATTTTTATCTTATGTCTTCTATTGCTTTACTAAACTGGAGAAATTATTTTTTAGTCAATCTTTATCATTATTGAGGGCCATGAAATCGTGACCTCTGTTTCCTAAAGATCTCTGAAGTAGCTCTGGTCCACTTGAAGCTGTGCATTGGTAGGAGACATTGTGCCAAAGGTTGTTGCGATTCAGTTATTCTGAGAACATTCTCTGGGAATTGTCTAAGGGCAGATATAGCTTCAAATGCTTTTAAATTATCACATTTTCTAAGTGAAAAATTGGATGCATGCACCAATAGATGTTAACCCTCTTCTTTTTATTTTTTTTTTAATTTTTTTATTTTTTATTTTCTTGCAGTACTGGGGATTGAACTCAGGGGCATTCTACCTCTGAGCTATACCCCCAGCCCTATTTTTTATTCTTTATTTTTTGAAACCGAGTCTCACTAAGTTGTGGAGTCCCTCACTAGGTAGCTGAGGCTAGCTTCGAACTCGAATCCTCCGGTCTCAGCCTCCCAAATGCTGGGATTACAAGCGTGCGCCACCACGCCCGGCTCTCCCCTTCTTTTTAGATATACTTTTATTAAACAGGTAGTAACATTAAAGCATACAGACAAGAGTCTTCCTCCAGAAAACTACATTAAAGAATACAAAAGTTAGCTATCTGTATATTCAATAAGGAAATATTGTGTATTAGTCACCTTTGTGTCTCTATGACACATACCTGAGAAAGGTCACTTACAGACCAGGTTTCACCTGGTCAGCTGGCTCCGGTCCTTTGGACCTGAGGCTACTCGAAACATCACAGGGGACCCACTCCCACCTCCAAGCAGTCCACTCAGCTATCAGTGGATTAATCCATGGATGGATCCACTCACTTGATTCCCGCATGACCCAATCACTTCTCCAGATCCCCATCTCTGAACATTGTTGCATTGGGGACCAAGCTTTTCACACCATGAGCCTTTTGGGGACACTTCAGATCCAAACCATAACAGATGTGTTGTTGCTTTCAAGCTTCACTCATTTGGAAACAGCCAAGGCAAGGACTTTGCCAGGCTGACCGGGTCTGAATTCCAGCTTCATCTCTTCCTGATGATTGTCTTACAGTCAAGTTTTTACTTAGCCTCCTTGAACTCCCAGTTTCCTTTATCTGTAAAATGTGCATTCTACTACCCACCCTACCAAGCTAGTCTAAATGTACTTAGCACAACCCTCGCACTTAGTGAACTGTCAAAATCAGCCTGGGCTCCTCCTTGTTCTTATCTTATGAGCTCTGCTGGCTAATTGTTTCTGACTTAATTGAATTGTGTTATAAAATACAATTTCAGAGATATAATTATGGTGCTGGGGTTGGGTAGGGAATAATGGGAAGGATATTTGGGAAATCGTTGATCAATGAAGTCACCACCAACCTGACCCAGAGCTAAAACCAGCAGTTCTCTACTTTGGATCCCCTATAATAATAATAATAGGTGTTCGAGATCATTTTTCAGTGGAAATGCTACAACACTCCTATACAGATAAAACCTCTTCAAACTAAAAAACAAAAAACTCCTAACTCTGAAGTGCTTAGACACTTTAAAACTCTTTTAATGTAAGATTAAACAAGCATTTTTAAAGAAAACAGTATTTTCCTCATAGCAAGGATACCACAACTCCTCTTTTCTCTGTCTCCAGCGTGATTTTTTCAGCTGTGGCAAGGATTGATACTTTAAGACTTCAAATGTGCCAGAAACCACAAAATGCATATTTTTCATATGCGGGGAATGTAATTTATAGAGACTCAGTGACCAAGGCACACATTTGGAAGCAATGTCAGATGAAAGAGACAGAACAGCAGCAGGATATCCTGAAGTGAAATTCAAACCCTGGTGAGTTAAAGCCACCATCTAACATCTTTCCCTCCCGAAAGCAATTGCACAAAACCTTCTCCATCAAAAAAAAAAAAAAAAAAAAAAAACCTGAAGATCTCATATAAAATGACATTCCTTTAAATCATACTGCTCTTTGCTGCTCATAAAGCATTTCCAGATACATTCTTATCTTGATCCTTCCAAGGATGGCTGGTACAGACAGGACTCTATCCCAGTTTACATAGAAAGAAACTGAGTATTGAAGAGGCTAAGTGATTTCTCCAAATTTCAATTTCACTTTTTTTTTCTTCTAAGGGCTCTGCCCTGTGACCTTGATGAACAGAGCCAAATCTTCCGACTCCCAGTGAGATTTTCTCTCCCGTGTCCCCTTTGGCCTGAGTCTACTGTGTGGTTCACCTGGGCCTTAATTTTATTTAAACCTACTAGGTGTGAAGATAGGGGACTTATCCCATCTCTCTTTTGCTTCCCTCTATCCTCAATAGGTAATTCAACAAACTAATGTGTTGTTTGTAAAAGTTTAAAAATGCAATTGATTCAGTTGTCTCCAATCTATATTTTATGCTGGTAGGGTTTAGAGATGTTGGTTTTATTTCGGTGCTTTGGAACTAGAATAGGAGTCACATACAGCCTTTCGTATGTGTCAACTATTACATAATATAAAAGGAACCTGAAACTTTGGTTCTTTAGTGGATTTGGAATATTTTCATTTTTTAAATTTTATTTATTTGTGTATATATGTATATATTTATTTCTGTGGTACTGAGGATTGAACTCAGGGCATTGTACCTCTGAGCTACACTTCTAGCCCTTTTTATTTTATTATTTAGAAACAGGGTCTCACTAAGTTATTGAGAAACAGGGTCTCACCAAGTTGCTGAGGCTGGCTGCGAACCTGTGATACTCCTGTCTCAGCCTCCCAAGTACTAAGATTATGATCGTGTACTGTCATGCCTGGCTGGAATATTTTTAAGTACTGTGCTAGAAGTAAACCACAGTTTATCATCTCAGTCTTTAAATCTGCATGTAAAAGATTCATTTTGGTGCCTTCTGATGGGGCAGCATCAGCAGGTAACCTTAAACATTTTTTCCCCTTAAATGTATCTATTCTTCAGAACCTCTCTCTGTGCACAAGTTACATAGATGAGATTTGGAAATGAAATTTGTGATCAGCTGTGTCATGAGGCCCCAGTGGTATTCTTGAAGGACAAATATGTTGTATATTTCCTATCAGAAATTCTTTAACAAATTCTTTTTAAAAACTGGTGTTGTGGTGTACACCTATAGTCCCAGCTACTTGGGAGGCTAAGGCAGGAGGATCAGAAGTGTGAGCCCAATCTGGGCAAATTAGAGAGACCCTGTCTCAAAATAACGTTGTTTTAAACTGGACATGGTGGCACATGCCTGTAATTCCAGTACTGGGGAGGCTGAGACAGGAGGATCAAAGGTTCAAGGCCAGTCTCAGCATCTTAGCAATTTAGTGATACCTTGTTTCAAAAATAAATAAAAAGAACTGGGATGTACCTTGGAGGTAGAGTACCCCTGAGTTCCATCCCCAGTACCAAAAATCCAACCCAAAACAAAAAAGTTTTTAAAAGAGAGTTGGGAGTATGACTTAGAGATAGAGCATCCTTGAGTACCACAACAAAATTAAACCTAAAAAACTTCTTTTGTAGAAAGGTTCAGGCTCAGTGCCATAGCTTGGCAGAAATCTGGTCTTAAGGAGAGAACTCAGAATTGATGAGATATTGGAGCCAGGCGGGGAGGCACACACTTATAATCCCAGTACTTGGGAGGCTGAGACAGGAGGATAGCAGGTTTGAGATTGGCCTCAGCAATTTAGCAAGAACCTGTTTCAAAATAAGAAAAAATTAAAATAGGACTTGGGGGTGTAGCTTGGGGGTAGAATGGGTTCAATCCACACACACACACACACCAAAAACAAACTAAAAAATAAAGACCCCCCCCCAAAAAAAGAACAAAAACAAAAAGGATTGATGAAAGATCAGTACAGCCAGTCTGTTTTAGAATTTGAGATAGAGAATTATAAAGAAAGTTTCTACTTTATAACAATGTTTTAGGCTTACCTCCTTGGCCGAGGTTAAACTCCTTTTTCTTTTTTTCTGTTAAAGTATAAAAATGGGAATAATCACAATTTTAGACAACTTTATTTCTGCCTCCCAAGAGGGCAATAGATAATTATAAGCATCTTTTATATTCTTGCAGTCATGAATAACTAAGTTCATTTTCCCTCTTTCCTGCCTTCTTTTTACCTCAGATGTGGAGTTGTTATCAAACTTCCTAGTTTCAGGCACCTCTCACTGATAGCCCCCAATCTCTCCTCCTCGTGGGTCTGGCTACGTGTGTGTGTGTGTGTGTGTGTGTGTATCTTTGTATGTGTGTGTGTGTACATATATTTGTAAGTATGTGTGTGTGTGTGTTTACATATCTTTGTATGTGTGTGTGTGTCTACATATCTTTGGGTGTGTGCGCGTGTGTCCTAGACAGACCTAGAACTGGGCACCCTGACTGTACTTGGCTGCGCTCAGCCTTCTAGCCCTCCTCTGGTGAGCCTGGCAGCTCAGCAGCTTCCCCCTGGCGGGGCCTGCGTGGAACCTGGGGGGGGGGGCTGTTAGGAGGGGGTGTGTGCCGAGGTCTCCCCCTGTCAGGGACTTGCATGCAGCCTCTGTACATCCCCGGCGCCTTTCCCACCCACATCCCCAACCCTCACATCTTTGGATTTCTAGAAAATGTGCAGTAGTTTAGGGGTGCAGTTCTCCGGCAGGGAATTGACTGAAGTGCCTGTCTTTTCAGGGTTGAACCCCTGACCTTGGCCTCATTAACGCTCTATCCAGTCACAAAGCCACACACCTCACTTTGTGTAACTTCTGCTGACTCGTTCTTGCCACCCTCCTGGCCTCCTTTTCAATTGCAAAGGCGTTCACAGAGACACAATAGAACAGAAGGAAATCAGATCTCTTCAAGACTGCTCTGAAGGGCAGGAATATGCAATTTCGCCAGAAAATAATACAAAAAAATCCTGAAGGTGCAGGAAACAACTTATCTTTTTAGGGCATGTATTCATTGAGTATCCAGCTGTGTCCCTCAGCATCTTCAGTCAAAAATTTAAAAATAGTGTGAAATTTCTTGTGCCGATTTATTAACATAAACTCTGGTGAGCTTGTACACAAAGTAGAAGGTTTCAGATGACTGAGTAGAAATGTTGTATGTATATTATTAAAATGGTCTGGGTTGGCTTTTAGAGGAAACAGCAGGTCTGAGAATTCATAAGTGCTTATTTTGGGCAAGTTTAGTCTCTCAAAACCCAAATGAGTGCTGACCAAAATAACTAAGACAGCTTTGTGAATCAGCGAGTATACACTGATGGTGCAGGCATGTCAGCACCCAGGAGTGAGTCACCATGGAAGAAAGGAGAAAAAGGACAACCCCCTGGAGAAGAAAGTCTACACCAGGGTGTGTGGACACAGGCCTCTCCTGGGGGGAAAAAATACGGATTCTTAACAAGATGAAGGTTTTCAACCAAGCCAGATAAAATCTCCAAGATTTTATATTCCTGGCACTTGACAGGAGTTATATTAAAATCTGACAAAATTAAATATTCTTGGACAGGAAAGACTTTTTCCTCTTTTGTATGTGTGTGTGTGGCGGGGGGGTACTGGAGATTGAACCCAGGGACATTCTACCTCCAGGCTATACCTCCAGCCCCTTGGTAGTTTTTTTTGTTTGTTCATTTTGAAATAGGTTCTTGCTAGGTTGCTGAGAGTCTCGCTACTTGCTGAGGCTGTCCTTGAACTTGTGATCTACCTGTCTCAGCCTCCCAAGTACTGGGATTACAGGTGTGCACCACTGTGCCTGGCTTTCTCTTCAGTCTTTGAATACCAAGAATGACCCTTCAGGGTACTGGCTCACGTTTTGGTGATATTTCTCGCTGGGGTAAATGTTTGTGTAAAGAAACACTTGCCCTTTGCCACCTGAAACATTTCTTTATCTGTCAGTTCTTGCACTAAAGAATTGAGTAGTGTGGTACGCTGACTTGTTGACAGAGACACGCTCTTATCTTCTTAAACCCTCAGTAGTGATGAGTGTCTGTTAAACTTGCTGGGGGCAGGGATTCTATTTTTTAACTTATTCAAAAATCTTTTTATTTTTGGAGCACTTCCTACTGGATTCTATATCTCTAGTAAAAATTGTGTGTGTGTGGGGGGGGAGGAACAAAAAAGTCCCATGTATTCCTAGATTTTGTTCTTTTTTTTTTTACCCTGTGCCTTGAACTTAATGAGGTTTCAGTTGATGTTGTGTGGAAGGCAGTAAGACTTTACACGAGTATTTTATTCAGTTGAAAACTGGTAGCTGGGTGTGGTGGTGTACACCTATAATCCCAGTGCTTGGGAGGCTGAGACAGGAGGATCTCAGGTTTCTGGCCAGTCTCAGCAACTTAGCAAGGCCTTCTGCAACTTAGTGAGACCCTGTTTCCAAATAAAAAATAAAATAGGGCTAGGGATGTAGCTTAGAGGTACAAGGCCCCTACGTTCAATGCCAAGACTGTTGGGGGTGACAAGTCCATTCCTCAACTCAGGAACTCAGGATCGGTGGGGTCCTTGGTTAACATGACAAAAAAGAATTTCATTATGAGTCAGTCAGAGACATAGAGGTTTATTTAGGAAAGTAGGAAATACACATTCAAGGGAGAATACAGGCCATCTTAACAGTGAGAGAGATCTTTTGGAGCATAGAGGCCCCTTTTCTTATAGGGAACTATCGTGAGGGGTGGGCTAGAGGTGGTAGGTGAGGATGATCTCAGTCTAGTAGTCCCTGAGGCAGTTTATGATAGTCTGGTCAGCTTTAGGGAGGATGACCTCAGTCTGGTAGTCCCAAGGTGGTCTCTGGTGGTCTGGTCGATCTTAGGGACCTCAGGCTGATTAAAGTCTTCATTATGTGATTGACAGATAAACTGGAGAGTGTCCTAAATTACAGGTTTCTTAAGGTATCATATCTGTCTTATTAATGCACAGGGCAATTATAATTTTTTTTTTTCAGTTCACTCTAGGATCTCTAGATTTCCCAGAAATTTGGGAGAGAGGCCTGGGAAAGAGAACTGGTTTGGGAAGTAAAGATTGAGGCACTTTAGCACCAGGTTCTCATATTAAATTATATTTTACTTTTTCTTTCTGTTCCTGTCTCCTTTTTATCTATTTATTTCTTGTATCCTACATCAGTATCACAAAAGGAAGAACAACAAAAAATTGGTAGTTCATGGATGTCTTGAAGAACATTGTTAACTAGAATGCTTAACTACCACACGTTGGCTCCTGACTTTCACAGACGAAAGAGAGCTTTGGTCAGATGGCACTTAATTCCAGTGACTTTGTAACATCCCTAAATTGTGTTAAAATAGCAGCAGTTCTACGTAGACATATTTTGGAAGGTAATAAAATGTAGCTTACCCACGCACATGAGTAAACATTTCTAAATATCACTTTTTAAAAAAACTTAGAGGATATTTTCAACCAAAAAACATTCAGGTTGCTGGATGTGGTGGTGAACACCTGTAATCCCAGTATTTGGGAGGGTGAGACAGGATGATCACAGATTTGAGGCCAACCTCAGCAATTTAGCAAGACCCTGTTTCAAAATAAAAAATGAAAAGGGCTGGGGGTGTAGCTCAGAGGTAGAATGCCCCCGGATTCAATTCCTAGTACCAAACCAAACATTCAGGTTAACAAGGATGATCAGGATTTAGGAGCAATCTTCATTCATTCATTCATTCATTCATTCATTCATTCATTCAGTGTGTGTAGTACTGAGGATTGAACCCAGGAGCATTCTATCTCCAAGCTATACCCCCAGCCCTATATTTTATTTTTCTTTTGAAACAGGTCTCTTTGTGTATATGTATATGTGTATGTATATGTATAGAAAGGCCCAGCTTAAATTGCATATCTTATATATCTTCCCCTTCTTTACTCCAGCTCACAAGTCTCATTACTTTATTTATTTACTCCGTATTTTACAATAACTTACTCCTCACATTTATGGATCATCCTATTGTTCTGCACCTTATGCTCTGTGGAGACTGAGAGACAAATAAGACAGACTCCTCTGCAAGTGCCGTTGCCCTGATCTCTATGTCTACAGAGAGCCCAGTCCAGGGGTGACTTCCTGCATTCCACTCTGTGTCATCTGGGCCATTTGGGTGCTGAATTGTTTTGCCTGATTCTTATATTTACCACTCTTGCATAGGCAGGACCTGTTTGCTCAAATAGTTTGGTTTACAAAAGTGTCATTCCCTAGAGCCTAGCATAGTACTTTGCACATAGAAAATAATACTTTTTGAATAGAAATTATTTGGCTATGATAGATTACTGTCACCTCCTTACTGCCCCATGAGCAAAGCTTTATATAGTATAAAAATGTTCTCCATTCAGAAATATACATGGGAGCCAGGCATGGTGGTGCACACCTGTAATCCCAGTATTTGGAAGGCTGAGACAGGAGGATCACAGGTTTGCTGCCAGACTTAGTGAGGTCCTCTGCAACTTAGTGAGACCCTGTTTCAAAATAAAAGAATAAAATTGGGCTGGGAGTATAGCTTGGGTGTAGAATACCCCTGGGTTTCATCCCTAGTACCACACACACACACACACACACCACACAAAAAGAAATACACGTGGAGTCAGTAAAAATTGCAAAAAAAAAAAAGTTAAGTCTGTTGAAACTAGTTTTCGAGTTTTCTCTGTTGTGTGTGTGTGTGTGTGTGTGTGTGTGTGTGTGTGTGTGTGTTGGTAGTGGGGATTGAACTCAGGACCTCACACATTGAGGGCAAACTCTGTCATTGATCTGTGTCTCCAATGTGTTTGAATTCTTAAGGTGAAGTCCCCAGTTTGGGTGATTCACCTAAATCAATTGGTGATTCATTATTTTATTTGAATTCAATATTCTATTTGTCTACAGGAAAATAAACCCAAGGAGATGAGAGTGTGTCAATTCTTAAAATTCTCCACTCAGCAATTAAAAAGGCCTGCTTTCCTGAGAGTAGACTCAACAGGTCTGCCTGTGGCAAGGGTAGCCCACATGTTTGACTGCACAGACCTCATCCACTTTCTGGGAGTTCATGTTTAGCATTAGGTTATGAAGACATTTTTATGGCAGTCTGTTTCCACTCTGTGGACAGAAAAATGTTGAAGTGAGAAACATCATTAGGAGTATTTTGAATTTTAAAAGAATTAAATTTACATTACTTTGGTTTTGCCATTTTCCTTGATATTTAATCACGTGAATTTTGTGCAGGGTGGATCAACAGTGGTCATAAGAGAATCTAATAATTCGGTATTCCTTCCAGTTTGCTGAAGACAACATATGTGATTTATGGCACTATTGGAAAAAATGGTAGCTGCTACTGATTAGTCCCTTTGTGAGAGAACTGAGTTAAAAACAGGCATTACAGTTCTCTTTCCTTTTGACCATTTCATCAGTACACATTAGAGAAGTAAAAAGTAGCAAAGAAGTGTCATTCTCATCACAAAAAATTAAGACATAGAGTATTTACAGAGGCAAACACGAACATTTAACAGTGCATACCTTCATTCTTTGAGCAAGTTGTAATTGTTTCTGAGATTACATAGGGCCTACCAGATGAGGTTTGCATGTGTCATCCTGTGCCTGAAAAGAGTAATTTAATGTTCAGTGTTCCACAGGTTAAATATTTCTTGCCTCTAATAGTAATTTTCATGGATTTTTTCTAAGACAAAGGTAAATTTTATCTGGACCGTAGCCTATATTAAAATAAATTCTAAGGCAGTATCATCATTTTATAACAAGGCCTATCTTTACTCTGACCACCAAGCCCAGCTTTAATTCCCATAGTTGGGAAAACCTATTAGTTGCTACCTTACTGTCCTAAATATTTCCTGCCTCCCTTAGAGGACGCGGGCTCTAACTTTTTAACAAGCCTCAGAACAAAGCGTGGTGCGGAGCGAGCGAAGGTTTCGCACAGCTCTGGGAAGAAGCCCCGCTGCGCATGGGTCCTGTTCACCGTACATGGTGGATTAAAGTGATGTGTGGAGCATCTTTCTCTCTTACACAAAAACCTGTAGCCTGAGCGTTATCCTTGTCCCCTGACCAGGGTTATAATAGGGTTCTGCCACAATTCCTCCAATTTTTATTTCTCTCAACAAGAGTGGAAGCCTTGCTGGTGTGGCCACCCTCGCTGGATGGGAGGCTAACTTTGTTTCTGATTGTCTTATTTCAGCCTATGGTGAAGTTATATTACGCTGCTGGGCTTTTTTCCCCTTTCTCTTTTTCATTTGGCTAGGGCTGCTTCTGTTCGGCCGAGCATACTTGTCACTTCTGTCACCGCTAGTTAAAAGTAATTGTTATTGCAAGCCCCCTGTATGCCAGTATCATTTTCTTTCATGGTGAAACCCACTAAGCATTCAGTAGCCGAAAGTAGGGAGCTTATAGAATCAAATCCTTTTTATCTAGACCAACAGCCCCTGCGGCAGCGCATTAACTAGCAGGAGTTGTTAATTACATTTCTAACTTGTTGATCTTCATGGCTTCTGATTTTTAAAAGCAAGGAAATTAATCACTGTGTGTGCTTCCTCCGGTAGAAAATGACAGGACTGTGTCTTCTAGGTTCTGTCCCAGTTGCTAGTAATGAAATCCTTGCATTTTTCTGTAAATTTCTTTTTCCCTTTTGTGGACAGAGCCATTTCTTAAGTTCAAAGAGCCCCTCTATTCACAGAAGGGTAGAAGATTGCCCATAAAACAAAGGCTTCAGTAACATAAATTCTCTAGCCCAGAGTCTGAGATTGTACTGAAGGTATTTTAGCAGTTGACATTACTTTAAACATGTATACACACACACACACACACACACGACTAATTAAAAGTGCAGTAGTAGTACTCAACATTTATTGAATATTTATGGGGTCTAAGTGATGTATTAAACACTTTGCTTCTGTTTTCTCACTTAATCTCCATAGCAAACTTATGAGGTCTGAGCTGTATCCTTATTTTACAGTAGAAGAAACTGAGGTTCAGAAAAGATTGATATTTTGCCCACAGTCACAGAGCACATTAAGCACCAGAAAGAGAAAAGGACTAGAGAAAGGGAGGTAGAAAAGTATTTATTTATTTTAGGGAAATTTCATTTTATTTGTTTGGCACAGCCTTTCCCTCAATCTACTAGACAAATCACATCAGGTTTCATAGCAAATATGAGTTTCAGGGCTATATCTTCTGTAGGCACAGGATTTATTGCAAATGTCTTGTGTATTCCTGGGTGAAAATAATCCAAATAAAGTTTCTCTCTGGCTAGAATTCCTCAGTCAGCAAGAGTCAAACACTCACAGGATCACTGTCTCTCCCAAGCACATACATCTCACAGGGCAGGCACCACCTCAGCATATTTGAGTTTGAGTTTCAAACCTGAGATTTTTGAAGACTTTACGTCTCTTTTCTAGCTCTGGAAAGAACTGAAGCATTTATCTAGATAATTCAGAGATCCCTCACTTCATACCACAGCATCTAGAATTGCTCATGCCAAATAGGTCAAAGTAAATTCTTACATAATTCATTATCAATAACAGTAGCTATCAAAACTTTTAGCATTTTGGTTTCTCTTTCTGAAGGCTGGCTGGCTCGCAGACTCTTTGTTAAGAAAATCACACATAAGCAGGTAGTTGGCACAGTGAGCATGCGTATAATAAAATATGCCCGAGAGCCAAGCAAGGATTTGCAGTTTTGATTGAGAAGTACAGTGTTCTATCACCAGGTTCTTAGAGGACATGGCGGGACTTGGATTCTCCTAGGTTTCCCAGACTGGATCACAGGGAGGGACCTTTTCTGCACAGAAAATACATCAGCCCCTTTCCTACAATCTGTTTCAAGTGAGATTGATTACTAGGTCACAGCGGTTGAGAAAGCCCCCTTGTTGGGGGTGCTATCTCCCAACAATCTCGTTTTGAAAAATGGTCATGAATCCTGCCTCAATTGGCGTCTTTAAAGCAAAGTGACATTAATGGGACGCTGTTGGAACTGACCAGAGAAAAATGCAAACTGGAGAAAGAATGTCCCTTCCTACGTTTTATTACTCTCAGTTTATCCAGACACATGGACTGTTTTTGTATCATGTACTCCTAGACAGTTGTCCTCAGGGAAGAATATTTTTTGTGTGTGATGAAC
The DNA here is from genome assembly GCA_004027655.1 of Graphiurus murinus. NCBI lineage: Eukaryota > Metazoa > Chordata > Mammalia > Rodentia > Gliridae > Graphiurus > Graphiurus murinus. Next base: position 1,021 of record PVLC010041177.1, on the reverse strand, counting down.
AGTATGTGCATGCATCGTCTGCTGTCTACTTGCCTGCCATGTTGGATTATCCATTTCATCTTTAGGCCCCCATTCTCTTCCTTTCAAAATTAGGCATCATAGTCTCTTCTTCATAGATCTGATAGGATTAAGAGAGATCAGCAATCTTCAAGCTTTTTGTTTCTGGACCCCTCATACTTTTAAAAGTTTAGGATCTCAAAGAGCTTTTGTTCATATGCCTGTCAATGTTTAACATATTTGAAGTTAAAGAAAAAAAATTAAGCTGGGCGTGGTGGTGTACCGCTTCTTAATCCTAGTATTTGGGAGGCTAAGACAGGAGGATTGAAGGTTCAAGGACAGCTTCAGCAAGTAGTGAGACTGATCAGTCTAGCAAGACCCTGTTTCTAAATAAAAATAAAATAAGCATGGGGGTGTAGCTTGGAGATAGAATGCTCTTGGGTTCATCCCTGGTACCAAAAAAGAAAGAAAGGAAGGAAGGAAGGAAGGGAGGGAGGGAGGGAGGGAGGATTATTAAGAATTTATTCATTTTAAAATGATTACAACCATTACTGTTGCCATAGGTTCTTTTATGAGAAATATTTTCCAAAATAAAATAATTAGTGAGAATAGTGGTATTGTCTTACATTTTTGCAAATCTCTTCAGTGTCTGGATTCATAGAAGACAATTGGATTCCCAGATACACTTCTGAATACATTCTGTGGCATTATGTTGTTTTGATTGAAGTATGTGGAAAAAAATCAGGCTTTGCATAGATAAATACTTGAAAGTATTAGTTCACTGATTCAAATCTTCTGAAACTTGACTCAGTTCCTCAAATCATATTTAAAATCATAATTGCTGGGCGTTGTGGCACATGTCTATAATCCTAGTCCTTGGGAGGCTGAGACAGGAGGATCACAGGTTCAAGGCCAGCCTCAGCAACTTAGGCCTTCAGCAACTTAGTGAGACCCTGTTTCAAAATAAAAAGTAAAATAGAACTGAGGGTCTAACTTGGAGGAAGAATGCCCTTGGGTTCAATCA
>PVLC010041176.1:0-13500 GCA_004027655.1 Graphiurus murinus | reverse complement strand
ACTGGGGATTGAACTCAGGGGCATTCTACCTCCGAGCTATACCCCCAGCCCTATTTTTTATTCTTTATTTTGAAACCGAGTCTCACTAAGTTGCGGAGTGCCTCACTAGGTAGCTGAGGCTGGCCGCGAACCCGGATCCTCCGGTCTCAGCCTCCCGAATGCTGGGATTACAAGCATGCGCCACCACGCCCGGCTTAATGCTACCTTTTTATAAGGTTATAGCTAAAACAATTTTCCAACACTTCCACCTTAACGAGAGAATATTTTGATAGTTTTTAGGGGCTAGGCAGACCTTAAGCTCTAACAAAAGTTAAGAGTTTAAAGTCTGCCTAGAGGAGGAAGCCTTGATAAACTTCTAGTCCTTTAAATGAATATCTCATAGGTCTGTACTCTAGAAATAAGAGTAAATGAGAAATGATCTGTCTCTTCCCAGGATCAAATCCTGCTTCAAATTATTTAGGCAAATGAAAATCTTCTCTAGAGGAAGACAGCATCATCCTAGGTCTCAAAATAGTTCTACAATTTCTCAAACACAATATTCTGCATATGATAAAAACAGCCAGCCCATGAAAAGACTAGATAACATGATATACAGTAGATGATAGGCACAGTGATATCCCTCCCAGGAAATTTTAAATATGTTTAGTGCTAAGCCAGGCATGGTGGCTCACACTTGTAACTGAGCCAAGTGACCCTCTGTGCTATTTCCAGTGTCACCGGTCACCAACCACCATCAAAAGACTATTTCCAGCCTGGGGCGGTGGCACACGCTTGTAATCCCAGTACTTGGGAGGCTGAGACTGGATGATCACAGATTTGCAGCCAGCCTCAGCTACTTAGTGAGGCCCTCCACAACTTAGTGAGACCCTGTTTCAAAATAAAGAATTAAAAATAGGGCTGGGGGTGTAGCTCAGAGGTAGAATACCCCTGGGTTCAATTCCCAGTACCCCCCCCCAAAAAAAAAACATTTAGTGCTTAAGTGTAATATAGAACTAATCAGAACTGCCTTACAGCACATGTCCTGGCTGTCTTTACCATGCTTTTTATTTATTAGGTATTAAGTAAACTACTTCAAATTATTTTAATATTAAGTAAATGACAATCCTGTTTCTTTAATGCTTTCAAATTACTTTCCCATCTTATTTGCACAAGGAAGTAAGAGAAGCAGGTCATTCCAAAGCCAAAGCCAGATCTTGGCTACTTCAAAATTATTTTGGCAACTGACAAATCAGAGATGTTTACCTGATCAAGCCCTTCCCCTGCTTTCCTGAGATTCTGTAGTTGATAAACATCTAGTATTCTTCCATCATCTTGACAGCACAGATCAATTACAATACAGCCTTGGTCCTCAAAGGCATTGATTTGATGAAAAGTAATAAAAGGTTTGCTGTAGTACATCCCTGGAAGAACCTGCAGGGAAAAATGCAAACAATGTTTTGGGGTGTGGTGTTGTTTTATTTGGTTGGTGGTCTTGGAGATTAAACCCAGGGTAGCTCTATATCTGAGCTATACCCCAGCCTTACTTTATTTTTCATTGTGAAATAGGGTCTTGTTAAGTTATCCAGGCCTGGAACCAGAATATAGAGGCAAATAAGTTTTGAGTTAAGCACTGCTTGGTTACATCATTTTATTTCATACTAATCAATAATGCAATCCTCCTGTCTCAGCCTCCCACATACTGAGATTATAAGCATTTGCCACCCCACCAGTTTTTTTTCTTTTTTATTTTTTTCTTGGTGGTGGTGCTGGGTTTCAAACCCAGGGCTTTGTGCATATTAGGTAGGTACTTTACCACTGGGCTATACTCCTACCCAAACAACTTCTTTTTAAAGTTATTTTCCTTTCTTTTCTTTAGGGAACAAATCCACAAAGCTTAAATTAAAAGGATATCACTCTTCCTTACATGGCATACCTACCAGGTATAAAAGTAGTAGAATCCAGAATATAGAAGCAAATAAGTTTTGAGTTAAGCACTGCTTGGTTACATCATTTTATTTCACACTAATCATTAAACTGAGGCTATTTAATATAGACCAATCACCTGTTACAACTAATTTTAAAATCCTCATGAAATATGGCCAAACATTTTTGTTGTTGTTTTGCTTTGTTTGTTTTTACTTTTTGGTACTAGGGATTGAACCCAGGGGTGCTCTACCACTGAACTACATCCCTAACCCTTTTTAACCCTTTTTATGTTTTAGTTTTGAGATGGTCTGGCTGAATTTCCCAGGCTGACCTCAAACATAAATCTCCCTGCCTAATCTCCCAAGTAGCTGGAGTTATAGATGTGCACCACTGTGCACCAGCAGGAGCAGGAACAATGCTTTTTTTTTTTTTTTCCCCCCTCAGTACTGGGGATTGAACCTAGGGGTATTCTACTGCCGCGCGCTGCGGAGAAAAGCACACGACAACAGGTTCCTTCTACATGAAGCTTTACTCAGGATTGCTCTTGTTAACAGGTCTTCTGATAACTTGGTCCGTCCCTGTCCCCCAAGAACCCGCCGCTTATATTTCTGTCATTGACCAATCAGGATCAGGCACATATCTGTACTCTAATTGGTCAGGAAACTAAGCCTGCTCACCAGCTAGCATTGCTATCAAGCAACAACACCATATTAGGAGTTGTTTACTGCACGTAGGTACTTCCTCCAGGCGCCATCTTTCGGGTGCGACTGCTTCTGCCGCTCCCAACATTCTACCTCCAAGCTACATCCCTAGCCCTATTTTTTTTATTCTTTATTTTTGAAACAGGGTCTCACTGAGTTGCAAAGGGCCTCACTAAATAGTTGAGGCTGGCTGTGAACCTATGATGCTCCTGTCTCAGCCTCCCAAGTACTAAGACAAGAGTGCACTACCACACCCAGCTCAAGAACCAATGCTTTAAAGAATAAAAGAATAAATGCTACTTATGTACTAGAAAATTACAGGAAATGTTTTTTTTCCTTTAATTATCTTATTCAACTAAGATGGCATGTATGAAACTCTCTTACGGCTATGATGATAAATTAAGTGACTCATTCTTTGGAAATTGCACCCGTTACTAAAATTATTGTAATGAAATTCAGATAGAGTAAATTTAGGATATTATCTACTTAGAGAGGTAAAATGTAGAGAAATTTAATAGCACTATTATTCATCAAGCATATAAAAAGATACTCAACCAACACACTTGGACTTTGGTGGGACTTGTCATATTGACATATCAAGAAATCACAGAAACAACTAATTAAAATATCATTGAATTAAAATATCATTGCAAGCCGGGCGTGGTGGCGCACGCTTGTAATCCCAGTACTTGGGAGGCTAAGACCAGAGGATCTGGGTTCATGGCCAGCCTCAGCTACCTAGTGAGGCCCTCCACAAGTTAGGGAGACTCTGTTTCAAAATAAAGAATAAAAAATAGGGCAGGGAGTATAGCTCGGAGGTAGAATGCCCCTGAGTTTAATCCCCAGTACCGCAAAAAATAAATAAATAAATAAATAAAATATCATTGCAAAAGTTACAGAAGGTCTACGCATGAACAATATCACCTTCCTTTGCAACTATTATGATATGGAAAAAGCTATAGAGAGTTTCATACATGCCATTTTAGATGAGTCAGATAATTGAAGGAATAAAAACATTCCTATAATTTTCTAGTATAAAAATCTACTGTAATAATTAATAACTAACCCAACCAACAAAAGAGTATCTTAAAAATAATGCCCAGTGAAGGTAAAAACCAACCATATGATAATTCACATTTGAGTCCAACCATTTTCATGATACATATGCTCAAAATACTTCACCTGTAGCCGGCACACTTGTAATCCCAGTACTTGGGAGGCTGAGACAGGAGCATCGCAGGTTCGCGGCCAGCCTCAGCTACCTAGTGAGGCACTCCGCAACTTAGTGAGACTCGGTTTCAAAATAAAGAATATAAAATAGGGCTGGGGGTGTAGCTCAGAGGTAGAATGCCCCTGGATTCAACCCACAGTACCACGAAAAAAAAGAAAATACTCCACCTGTCCTGTGTGTTTATCCACTACATGAAAGCGTGTATTATGCTGGGGTTCCCAGCTTATCCCATCTGAAAAGGCCTTTCCTCGAATTTTAGAAGTGACAATTTTCCACAACTTCATTTTTAGAGGCTGTTCAATGAAGATTATATAGTTCCTTGTCATTCCTAAAAGTTTTCAGCAAACAACAAAATGTTATTTAGCAAACTAGAGTGGTCTGAAATGCAACAGTTATCGGACCTGTACAAATGTCGGGACTTATTACTGCTGATGTAAACAAATGTCAGCCAGAAATATTTCTTTGCTGTTTCCCAGCTTTGCTATACATATTTCCTGTTTCCACATAGAAAAGGGAACTGCTTAGAATAGCTTGGGTTGAATGTCCTCAGCTTGCTTTTTAAAATCATTTTGGTTCAGGGACAAAGTAAAGAAATATAATATTGAAGTGTCATTTATGATTTGTACATTTATTCCTTAGTCTTTTTCATATTTATACTTGGGGTAAGAACCTAGGAATGGCTTGACTATAATAATTTAGGACATAGAAAATAAATATTCTGAGTAAAATCTGAAACAATCTGTATAGAATATAAATTTCAAATATATATATATGAACTAGACCTTTTCATATGTGATTATTATTTGTAAGCTTTAAAGTTGCCCAAAAGTTTGAATTGACCACTTAATTTTTTAGGAATTGCTTGTACTAAAGGAACTGTACCTCTTCACACAGTCAGATGGCTAGTGTAAGGAATACATGACTAAACAGAATAAACTCAACTGGCCTTAAAATGCAACTCTGTTCTCATTATCACCAAACTCTGGCAAACAATTAAGAGAGCACTTGCCAAAACTAATCCCTCTGATACAGCAATATTAAAGTAGAGCCCTGTACAATTTGCCTTATCTCTGGACTCACCAAAGCTATGGTAGTAAGAAGGTTTCATTGTCTCTGAAGAAGCAATAGAACATATCACCTGGGCTCCATGGATTGTCTCCCCAAGGTCTGCCTTCTCTGGAGGAACCCGAATAACATTATAGCAAGAACCTGGAAAACAGAAAGCCCTGTCTTTCCTTTAAAGGTTTCAGAATAAAAAGGAACCTTTGCCCTTGCCAAGGACTTGGCATTTATATATATATATAAATCCATATATATAAATATATATATGGATTAGCTAACAATGTGTTTGTTAAACCACTCAATGAATAAATATTTAGGTGATATTGGATTATCTTTGTGGTATCAGAATTGCTAGTGTGAGTCACGACAAACTTGGGCAATATGAAATTTTTTTTTTTTTTTTTGCAGTACTAGGGATTGAACTCAGGGGCGTTCTACCTCTGAGCTACACCCCCAGCCCTATTTTTTATTCTTTATCTTGAAACCGGGTCTCACTAAGTTGCGGAATGCCTCACTAGGTAGCTGAGGCTGGCCACGAACCCGGATCCTCCAGTCTCAGCCTCCCGAATGCTGGGATTACAAGCGTGTGCCACCATGCCCGGCCTAATATGGAATTTTATAATCTTCAATCTTTTTTTGAAACAAGATAACCATGTAGTTCCTGATTCATTTATTCTGCAACCACTTAAGGGCCTACTATATTCCAGACACTAGTAAGTATTATAAGCATTATATTCCAGGTACTTGTATATGTCAGTGTATAAAATAGACAAAAACTACTTGTTTCATAAATCTCAAGTCAGGAAGGGTGGCACACACCTATAATCCCAGTACTTGGGAGGCTGAGACAGGAGAATTGTAGGTTTGAGGACAGCCTCAGCAACTTAGCAAGACTCTCAGAAACCTGAAAAGACTTTAAAGGAAAAAAGTTAAATAGGGTTGGAGGTATAGCTCAGAGATAGAATGCCCCTGGGTTTAATCTCCAGTACCACAATAAATAAATAAATCTCAAATTCTAATAAATTACATAAGTAAAAATACAATGCACCATATGGTAATAACTATAATGAAAAATAAGCAAGGGAATGGGGATCTGTAGAGACTGTGTAAGAGTAGAGGCTATTGTTGTCAGTTTTAAATATGGTGGTCTGGGAAGGCTTCCGTAAGTAGGTGACATTTAATTAAAGTCCTGAAAGAGGTGAAGAAGACAGCCTTGAGGATATTTGAGAGAAATGCATTCCAGGCAAAGGGAAGAACAAATGCAGATTTCAGCCAGGAGCAAGTTGAAATGTTCAAATAATAGCAAGGAAGCCAGTGTCGCCCTATCAGAAAGGAAGAGAGTTTTAAGACATGAGGACAGAGAGCTGGGTGTGATTTAAAAGGACAACTCTGAATGCTATGCAGAGAATACAATAAAATGGGTCATATGCAGTAGCAATAAGGAAACTAATTAAAGGCTATTGTGATCATTTAAATTAGACAGGATGGTGGCTTGAAGTAGAGAGGTGGTGCAGAGGAGGTGGTTGGATTTCAAAGACACTTTAAAAGCATTGCTGAAATTCCTTTTTGATCAATCAAATGTAGATGTGAGAGAGAAGTGTGAATGATGATTCCAAAGTTATTGTCATGAGTGACTGAAGGATGGAGTTGCCATTAACTGAGATGGGGAAGACTCATCTTAAAAAGGGAAGGTTCTAGGAGGGGAGATCATGAGTTTGGTTTTGGACAAGTCAACTTTGTAATGCCTATTAGCCATCTTGGTTTAAAAAAAAAAACAATAACAATGAGTAATCAACTAGATATGAGTTACTAGGGAGGTCCAGGTTGGAGATATGAACATGTTTTGAGAACCCATTACATATTTATAAATCATGCTTTGTACAATGATAAAAGACGTAATAGACAAGTGCTATGGTTCCCAGAGCACTGACTGTCTCTAACTGATTAGTATGAAGAGCATATTTTAAATAAGTATTAAAAACTACTTGGAGCAATTAATATTTAATGGATTTTTTTAATTTTAAAAAGACTTTTTAAAAATATTTGGAAAAGCTAAAACAATTAAAAGCTTTTTACATCCTGAAGGTGGAAATTGATAAGCAAGCATTTTATTTTATAGCAATGAGACTCACTAAATTTCCCCCAAATGTATCCTAGGTAGTTGAGCTCCCCTCAGCTCCATGCACATCAAGTTCCAGTTCAAAAAATTCTCATTGAACCAAATAATCAAGTGAGAAAAAAGAAGCAGTTTCAGTGTTATTTGGGATTACAAAATAAAGAATTTCCTGCCTGTAAGTGGATTAAGTGATGATTACTCAACTCACTGAATTTAAACACATTAGTCACTGAACTGTTCTAACTGCAAGTCTTGAAGGCATTAGGCAAGGCAGGCACCCAGGAAACACCCAGCAGAGGAATGCCCCGAGAGAAACGAGGGCCAGGCACTGTGAGTCTCATCTGGTAGGCTCTCCAGGAATTTGTATAAATAGCAAATTAAGACAAAGTAACAGATACAGCTCATCATGATTGGTGGCCAGCCTCAGCAATTTAGGGAAACCCAGTGGAGCGATGGAGAGGGTCGCAGGGAAGAGGGATGGAGAATAAATGAGGGAAACACTCTCACTGATGTTCTGTGCCCATGTGAAATTACCAATGCCAATATCAATATGGGGAGGGAGGCAGGGGAAGCTCACCAACTGCTGTGTGCTTATATGTCCCTATCACTCTGAACTACATTATGATACGAGGCTACAATGCACCAATAAAGGTATACAAAAATAATAAAATATTTTACAAAAAAATGTATGGCTGTGGATGCGGATATAGCTCAGAGGTAGAATGCCTCTGAGTTCAATCCCCAGTACCACATACACATATAAAATGCAAATTCTAGGCCCCTTTTCAGTTCTTCTGAACCAAAATCCCTAGAAAGCCTATTCTGTGTTTTGACCAAGGTGTCTAATAGGCATTACTAAATTTACTTGTCCAAAACCAAACTCTTGATCTTTTCCTTTGAACCTTCTCTTCTTAGAGTAATTCCTGACACATTAAAGGCTGAGGATCATTGATCTACTGACTATTTGTTTTAGAATATGTAACCCAGAATGATTCAGTAGTATTTCTCATATTGTGATCTATGTGGTTAATACAGTTAGTTACGAAGTTGTGTGTGTGTGTGTGTGTGTGTGTGTGTGTGTGTGTGTGTTACTGGAGATTGAACCTGGAGGCATTCTACCTACAAACTATACCCTCAGTCCTTTCTTTTTTTTTTTTTCTTTTTTTTTTTTTTTTGGTGTGTGGTTGGTGGGGGGTTGGATACTGGGGATGGAACCTAGAGGCATTGTACCTCCAAGCTATACCCCCTTACCCCCAGCCTTATTTTTGTTTTAGAAAGAAACTTTGGTATTTATTTCTTAATAATGCAGCTGTGATATTGATTGATCCTTTTTTATTTTGAAACAGGGTCTTGCTAAGTTGCTGAGGCTGACCACGAACGTGCGATCCTCCTGTCTCAGCCACCCAAGTTCTGGAATTACAGGTGTGTGCCATTGAGCCTAGTTCCTTTTTATTTTTTTAATTTTTGAAATGGGGTCTTGCTAGGTTGCTGAGAACCTCATTAAGTTGCTGAGACTGGTCTTGAACCTGCAATCCTCCTGTCTCAGCCTCCCAAGTAACTGGAATTACAGGCACATGCCACCACACCTGGGTAAGAAGTATATCTTTTAATGACCAAAAAAGATAGATGAACAAAATAATAGATAAGTCAGTAGTTCCATTTGCTGAAACATTTTACCTAGAAGGATGTTTTTTGTTTCTTGTAAGAATTTTGAAGAATCCATCTCTACCTAAGATTAAAGAAGAGTAGAGAAAGCTGGGTGCTGAGATGTCCAGGGTGTCCTATCTGTGCTTGAGCCAGTAAAAAACAAAATGTAGTACTCACCTTCATATATATTCACATGGGAAAATATAGAGGAGCAACCCCTAAAGCCAATTACTCACCACAGGTATAGTATTAACCTAAACAAAAGTTTCATAGGTTGTAAGTGGAGATTGACTGATAGCTAAGATAGAGTCAGAAATGTCTAATATGTATACTAACACTCTCCTTTCAAATGGAGAAAAACATGTGCACTCAAGTATAGGAACATGAATTTGCATGCCCTGAGATAGGTGATAAGACCCTTAACAAGTAGAGGAAGAAATGATGACTGGGCAGAAACTGGGTATTCAAAACAAACAGTGCAGTCATCTGTACCCAGGGACAAGTAACTAATGAGATGGTTTAACAGAGTGACTAATCGCAAATATCTGGATGTGAGTTCAGGCTGGTGTCAGGGCTGGTCTCAGAGACATGGAACTTCACCTGCATAAGTAACTTGAATCTCACTGTCCCCGTCTATAAAATGGAGATAATAATAGCACCTTCCTCAGAAAGTCTCTTTAAGGATTAAATGAGAAAATAGAAGGGAAAATGCTTAATACCAATACTTAGTAAGTACTTAATATTAGTTATTAGAACTTTCTGGAGCAGATTGGTAGGCAGTAGTGGAAACATGTAGATGTCCAGGAAAGAGGTGTGATTAAGTAGTTTTGAATGCAACCACAAGATTTTGACTTACTTTGTAGTGTATTACTGTCATGATAAAAATAATTTCCTTCCTGTGTAATCGACAATGTGCCTTCCTTACAGCTCTGTGCCACAGCATTCTAAATCTCTTATAATATGGTACTTCTAAAAAAATTGAAGTTCAAGAAGTAAATACTGAAAATTCCTACAATGCTTGTAGGCCAAAATCACAATGGAACATTAAAATGTGAGTTATGCTAAAAAGGACAGACAGAAAATCAGCTGCTAAGCATAGGTGTGAAAGGATCACAGAACAAATATGTAATGATTTTATTACTGTATTTTAAGCTCAGTAATGCTACTTTTGAGATTTTCTTCTGAACCTTTCAAATGAAGTTTTGTGTATTTATATCTTAACCACATCTCAACCCTGGAAGACTTAACTCCCAATTATTTCTAAAAAGACTTCCATCCCCAGTTTACCTTGTGGTCCATAGGAGTTGCCCATATTGTACGCTGTTCCATCTGGGTCATAATGAGGATGTGCAGTTGCTCCATTCACAGCAATAAATTTGCTCCAATCTACCTGCAAATTGAAGATCACTAGAGATTTTTATTTTATAGTATTAGGGATTGAAGCCACAGGCACTCTACCACTGAGCTACATCCATGGCCCTTTTTATTTTTAAATTTTGAAACAGGGTTTCATGAAGTTGCTGAGGCTGGCCTGGAACCTGCAATCCCCCTGTCTCAGACTCCTAAGTACTGGGATTACACCCATGCACCACTATGCCCAGCCTAGCGATTTTAAAATGTTGCTCGTGCAGACTTCTATTGACATGCATAAGTAGAAAGGTTATGTAAAATATTTTTAAAATAAGATATGCAGATTGCAGTATAATTGACTTATAACTAATTGTTTACTTCTGAGAAATCTAAATTATTTTCCCACTATAGAAAAAGAAATTGAGACTCCAGAACAAAAGTCCATCACCAACAACAATAGCACACCCTGCATAGATTTGTTTAAGATCACAGAAAATTTTGAAAAAAGCATAAAAATTCTGGTCTGAAATTTTATTTTTAATTAATGAGTTAAGGCAATATGGACCTAGACCACCTTAAGTCCAATACTAATTGTTGCTAGGAAGAACATGAGTCTATCAAAGTAGATCAGTATTATTCTTTTCTTCCTTATGCTTACCTTCAGATACCAAGACTAAGGAAGGAGGTTAGGATTATCTTTAAGGAAAACCAACCCCACAGTCCATTCTAATTAGGACAGAGAATGAATGTGACCAGAATCAATGGATAACTTTGTTTTTCTGTGGTGAAGTCTCCGATTTCTTCTTCACATACTATTTCTCTAAAAAGTATTTTGAATAGAAAGAAATCTTAGGATCTATTTTATATATATTTTTTTTAGCCTCTACATTACCTTTTCTGTTTTTTCCAGAGTTTCAATGTCCACTTTATTCATAAAATTGGTCTCAGTACTAATGTAGTAATCGCCCTTGTACTGCACGTAGTTGACGTTGGTGTTGTCCGTCATGGCTGAAACCAACCATCAGCATTATCTTAGCACCAGAGCTTACTGAAGACAACCCTAAACCCACCCGAAGCACATTCTCACAATGGGAAAGCAGTTTTAATGTCCTTTCATACCAAAAAATATATGTTTTAATATTTATATTTGTATAAATTGCCATGTCATAATATTCGAATTAATGATCATTACCACCTGCAAATTTGGGACACATGAAAGGATGCTTACCAGGAAGCTTGAACTTTGACATGAAACGTTCAAAAATATTCTTGCATGGGTCAGGAAGAGCCAATGTGCCAAATTCTGAGATCACAATTCTATTTTGAACACTGTTGGCCTTGTAAGTATCACTCTGTAGAAACTTGCTCCTATATGTCACTGTGCCCTTCTCCATCCTGAACTGGTGAAGCAAAGCCATTCCATCAAACCAGTGACTGTACCTGCAAACAGGATAAAATAATAAAAAAGCATATATCAGTTTAAAAAAACCATGAGGTCAAAATGAGAGATCAAATGATATATCTGCATTTCAAATATAGAGATAAGAAAATGGCATAGACTCCCAGCACCAGCTGATTAGTCAGAGAGCTTAGAATTCGGGAAAGATAGCATTTTTAATATCCTGGGGTCCAAGAGGAAAGAGCAACTTACATTCTCCTGACCCTTATCACTATTAAAAAGCTCACATTCCAGAGGGCTAAAGAAAAACCCAGCAGTGGTGAATCCTAAAATAATTCTGATCTTTACCCTATGGCTAAGAGAATAGTGTGAGAGCATACAGAATGCTTAGCACTTTTCAAATTAGAATAAGTTCCTAAGCTCTTAGAAATTCTTATCTTTATATTTTACATGTATTAAATGTCCCATTTTCTTTAAGTTTTTCAAACTTATCAAAATTATACTAAAGTAACAAAAACAGAATGACTGTCCTTCCTGCATAACATTTTGGTCCTTATGATTATGCTAGAAATGATCTACTTATATGATAGGACATTGAAAAACTGTGAGGAAAAGTTTGTGACCTCGTGTGTGTGTGTGTGTGTGTGTGTGTGTGTGTGTGTGTGACTGAAGATTGAACCCAGGGGCATTCCACCTCCAAGCTAAATCCCCAGCCCTGTTTTTTTAATATATTTTTTATTGGTGCATTATAATCATACATCTTTGTGAGGTACAAGCTGGTAGAGGCATACGTGCACACAGCACTCATTTAACACTTCCCCAATTCCCACGCCACTCCCTCCTCCTCCCTCCTTCTCAAGTTTGGTTTAGTGACTGACTTTGATATATTTGTGAATATACATCATGTGCATTAGGGTGTTTTCTTCCCCGCCCCCCTATCACCTTCAGTTAGGTCACCTTTGCTCATGTAAGGTTTCTCCTTCTTCATCTAGAGTCCCTCCCATGAACCACTTTCTCCCTAACTTCTTCATATTAGGGAGAGCATTACACAGGTAAACACTTTCTCAACAAGACCCCAAAGGCACAAGAAATTCAAAGGAAGACCAATACATGGGATTGCATTAAACTGAAGAGCTTCTGTGCAGCAAAGGAAACTATCCAGAATCCCAGCCTTGCTTTTTTATTTTTATTTTTAAACAGGGTCTCACTATGTTGATGAGAGTCTCACTATTTGCTCAAGCTGTCCTCGAACCTGCTATCCTTCTGTCTCAGCCTCCCAAGTACTCGTATTACAAGCATCGGGTATTACACGCCTGGCTTTGTGGCTTCTTTCAAAAGAGTTTATTATATGGGTTTTTTTTCTTTCATATGCTTCACAGATTGAATGTTTAACATCTTTGGTACAAATAAGCAAAGCTAACACCATTGTCTTAAAAGGCAATGGTTCCTGAAAGTGTGACTAGGAGAGAGATTTGTTCACCCATGTTCATAGCAATGTTATTCACAGCAGCCAAAAGATGGAACAGCTCAGTGTCCACTGATGGTTGGATGGACAAACAAAATGTTTACATTGTCAGATTCTGCTTGTTAAAAAAAATATTAGTGCCATATTAGTATTATATATTTTGTACTTTTGTGTGGCTATTTATAAATAAAATCCATCTGTCGTTTTCCTTTTTGTATGTTTAGACATCAATATGAGGCTTGCTTCATAAAAACAATTGGGAAATTTCCCTTTCTTGATCTGAATAATTTATAAATCATTAAGACTTCCACATATTTCAAAGTTTGATAGAATTATTCTTTGAAATAAACTGGACTTTGTAGGATATTTTGTTCCCTTTTTCTTCGGGAATATATATTTAGTGAGGATCTCTATTTCTTTTTTTTTTTTTTTTTTTTTTTTTTTTTTTTTTTGCGGTACTGGGGATTGAACTCAGGGGCATTCTACCTCCGAGCTACACCCCCAGCCCTATTTTTTATTCTTTATTTTGAAACCGGGTCTCACTAAGTTGCGGAGTGCCTCACTAGGTAGCTGAGGCTGGCCGCGAACCCGGATCCTCCAGTCTCAGCCTCCCGAATGCTGGGA
>PVLC010041175.1:0-13502 GCA_004027655.1 Graphiurus murinus | reverse complement strand
AATAAAAAATAAGGCTGGGGGTGTAGTTCGGAGGTAGAATGCCGAGTTCAATCCCTAGTACCGCAAAAAAAAAAAAAAAAAAAAAAAGGAAAGCAGTCTTTCTGATTGAAGTTACAAGATCAAATAGAAACTGGCAGGCTTCCATGTTATCGCTGCAGCCTAGGTTTCCACTTTGTGACCTTTGTACATGTGTCTCTGAGTTCCACTCCCCGATGTACTGGTTTCATGTTTCTCCTTTTGTAAAATCTGCCCAGTTAAAACTAGCCAACCGGATTAGATTGTAAAAGCCATAGTCCAGCCAATGGGGGATGTGGTAGTAGCCTTCGTGTTAGGGAATAAAAGGCTGAGTGGTCAGCCCTGTGTGGTGGAGCAGGCTTGTAATCTCAGTACTTGGGAGGTTAAGACAGGATTGCAGGCTCACAGCCAGCCTCAGCAACTTAGCGAGGCTTTCCCCAACTTAGTGAGACCCTGTTTCAAAATAAAAGAGTAATATAGGGATGGGGGTGTAGTTCAGAGGTAGAATGCTCCTGGGTTTTATCTCCAGTACCACACATACACACACACACACACACACACACACACACACACACACACACACACACACACACGCTGAGTGGACTGCCCACCTAGTGTGCTTGCTTCCTCCTGTGCAGAAGTAAATTGCCTAGATGAGTTACTTTTGATTTCATGAGTTTTTATTTGTGGCTTCTAACACTAGCCACTCAATCTTTGCTCTTGCAAGCTAGGGCTAAACTTGGAAGGGCCAGGGCTGGATTTGGAGATATGTTGTGATGGGATGAGAAGTGATTAAGGAGAAATAATAGAACAGTACACCTCTCCCTTTTTTTCTGTTTAGCACTAGGGCTTGAACCCAGAGGCATTCTGCTTCCAAGCTGCACCCCCAGCCCTTGTTATTTTTACTTTAAAACAGGGTCTCACTAAGTTGCTGAGGCTGACTGAGCTTGCAATTCCAAGTACTGGGATTACAGGTTTGAGCTACGGCGCCCAGCTTTTTTTTTTGTTGTCATTGTTTTGTTTTTTGAGATGAAGTCTCACTATGTTGCCCAGGATAGCCCCAAACTCTGGGCTCAAGCAATCCTCCTGACTACCTGGAACTACAGGCTTGCACTACCATACCCAACTCTCCCATTAAAAAAAAAATTAGTTTTTCTTTGACTCTTCTTCATTAAGAGGATAAGCAAAAGTTGACTTTTAATTTTTGGTAGTATAATGCATATATATATATGCATTATACTATATATATATACTGGGAATTGAACCCAGGGGCATATTACCTCTGAGGTACACCCCCAGCCCAATTTATTTATTTATTTATTTATTTATTTATTTATTTATTTATTTATTTATTTTTGCGGTACTGGGGATTGAACTCAGGGGCATTCTACCTCCGAGCTATACCCCCAGCCCTATTTTTTATTCTTTATTTTGAAACCGAGTCTCACTAAGTTGCGGAGGACCTCACTAAGTAGCTGAGGCTGGCTGCGAACCCGGATCCTCCGGTCTCAGCCTCCTGAATGCTGGGATTACAAGTGTGCGCCACCACGCCCGGCTTTTTATTCTTTATTTTGAAACAGAGTCTCACTAAGTTGCAAAGGGCCTCACTAGGTAGCTGGGCTGGCCGCGAACCTGGATCCTACGGTCTCAGCCTCCCAAATGCTGGGATTACAAGCGTGCACCACCACGCCTGGCTTCCAATTTATTTTTTATTTTGAAACAAGGTCCTGCTAAATTGTGGAGGGCCTCATCAAGTTGCTGAGGCTATCCTCAAACCCATGATCTGCCTGTCTCAGCCTCCCAAGTACTGGTATTACAAGTATGTGCCACCATGCCCAGCTTATTTTCCATTTTATTATTTTTTAAAAATTTTTTGCAGTATTAGGGATTGAACCTAGGGACATTCTACCTCCCAGCTACACCCCTAGTTCTATTTTTTATTCTTTATTTTGAAACAGGGTCTCACAAAGTTGCAAGGTCATCACTAATGTTGTGGGATAACAAGGTCCCACTCGTGGGTTCTTGGCCTCCGTGATAAAAAGAATTTTAACATGTGCCAGTCAGGAACAAAAGGCAGGCATTTATTTAGGAAAATGAGGGACTAGGGGAAAACAGGTAAGCGGAGATCTTCCCAGCCATGCGGGCAAAGAGAGCGGAAGAGAAGAAGTGGGCCTTTTTATAAACTTTCAAGAGGGGCGGGCACAGAAGCAGTCTGGACCTCCTCATCTCTCAGGTATTGGCGGTTGATAGGTAGGCGTTCCAAGTTGGATCCTCCTCCTTTCTCAGGTTTCGAAGATGGGAGGTCGCTGAAGTCTGGCCTTTGTCCGAAAGGATTTCCGGTTGGGGCAGGGTCTATGAACTCTCCAGATTTTAAAGCTGTATTTTTCCTTTCCTTCCCAATGTCTCCTTCCTGCCTAAATTTTAATTCCTTCTACTCTACCTCATCACTAAGTAGCTGAGGCTGGCTGTGAACCCAGATCCTCCTGTCTCAGCCTCCCAAGTACTAGTGATGAGGTAGAGTAGAAGGAAGAAAATTTAGGCAGGAAGGAGACATTGGGAAGGAAAGGAAAAATATAGTTTTAAAATCTGGAGCGCTCTAAGCTAACTCCACCCTATAGGATGTGCCAAGGTCTTAGAGAGACGTTTCATTTGGGCCCACGCCTTTAATCCCCTGGACCCCTGCCCCCACCTGAGATTCAGGACAAAGGTCAGACCTCAGCCAGTGACCTCCCATCTTCAAAACCTGAGAGAGGAGGAGGATCCAATTCCTGTGCCCACCCTTCTAGGAACACCCACCTATTGACCACCTAAACCTATGAGAAGGGAGGTCCAGACTGCTTCTGTGCCCACCCCTCTTAAAAGTTTATATTAGGACTGAAAGAGACTGAAAAGCTCTCTCACCCTCCTGCTCTTGCGGCCTGGAGACCTCCACTTACCTGTTTTCCCGAGTCCCTTGCTTTTCCTAAATAAATTCCTGCCTTTTGTTCCTGACTGGCATGTGTTAAAATTCTTTTTATCACAGAGGCCAAGGACCCACGAGTAGGACCGTGTTATCCTGATGAGGTAGAGTAGAAAGAATTAAAATTTAGGCAGGAAGGAGACATTGGGAAGGAAAGGAAAAATATAGCTTTAAAATCTGGAGAGTTCATAGACCCTGCCCTCACCAGAAATCCTTTAGGACAAAGGCCAGACTTCAGCGACCTCCCATCCTCGAAACCTGAGAAAGGAGGAGGATCCAACTTGGAACGCCTACCTATCAACCGCCAATACCTGAGAGATGAGGAGGTCCAGACTGCTTCTGTGCCCGCCCCTCTTGAAAGTTTATAAAAAGGCTTGCTTCCGCTCTTCCGGTCTCTTTGCCCGCATGGCCAGAAAGATCTCCGCTTCTCTGTTTTCCCCAGTCCCTTGTTTCCCTGAATAAATACCTGCCTTTTGTCCCCTACTGGCATGTGATAAAATTCTTTTTATCACGGAGACCAAGGACCCACGAGTGGGACCACGTTATCCCACGACAATCCCACAACACTAGGATTATAAGCATGCACCACCACGCCCGGCTTATTTTGCATTTTAAAACAGGTCTTGCTAAATTGCTGAGGGTCTCCCTAAATCGCTGAGGCTAGTCTGGAACCTGCAATCATCCTGTGTCAGTCTCCCAGGTGCTGGGATTATAGGCCCATGCTGCCATGACCTGCTATGCATTACATTTTTTTTTTTTTTGGTACTGAGGATTGAACCCAGAGGCAATCTACCTCTGAGCTACACCCCCAGCCCGATTTCATTGCTTATTTGGAAACAGTCTCACTAGGTTGCTGAGAGCCTTATTTTTTTGTTATTATGGAAGATTTCAAACATACCGTTTACCCCCTCCAGCCATGCGCCCATCATGCAGTTTCAACAGTTATCAACTCATGACCAATTTTGTTTCACATGTACCCCAAAGTCAGGCGTTCTAAGCTCCACATTGGGGTTCACCCTGCCACCCCATCTCAGCTGAACAGAAGGAAGTGACCTGGGTGTGGTGGACCCCTCCCTGGCTGTCTTCCTCTCTACTCTCAAGGACTGAAGCTTGAGAACACCTCGAATGTCACGTTCTATTTTGCTTGATGGGGAAACTCAAGGCGTCCTGGTGGCAGGCAGGACAAAAGGACAGCTGTACTGGGCTGCCCACAAATTAGAGCTCTCTGGAGACTGTCTTCCAATTCTCATTTAATTTTTAGGAGAGCTTTAATTATTCCACCAACGGTTCTTACTAGAACAGTCATGAGCGCTAGGCAGGGTGTGTGTGTGTGGGGGGGGGAGGTGACTGACTTGATTTGCATAACCATTTACCCTAATTAGAATGTCAAAAGTTGGTGGCAAAGAGGCCTAGTTATGCTTTGACTTAGGATCATTTTAATTTAGTCCAATTTACCATTATTACAACTGCCTTTCTCTTTGTACTTCTAGTACTCTTTTCTTTTAAACAATCTGTAGCAAAACCAAAGTTAAAACAACTAGTAACTCTCTCATTAGGCTGAACTCTTGGGGGGAAAAATCTGAGTTTCTTAGCCTTAATTCAAGCCTTGATTTTTAAACTTACAGTTCCACAGATACTTAGATTTAGCACTGATAATGTAGGCAAACACTTAGCTTTAAATCCAAAAGCCTGCTCTGTGTTTGTGTGTGTGTGTGTGTGTGTGTGTGTGTGTGTGTGTGTGTGTTGTGTAGAATCATTTTCAGGTTGTCCTAGGAGAAAAAAAAAAGTGTCTTTAAATAGTCACTTTTATTCCTATGTTTGAACACAAGGATTTGGTGTATAATTATGACAGTTTTTAAGATATGCTTATTAACAATATTATTTTCAACTGTATATACAGCTTCTATGACCACAAGATTTGAAAGTATAAAGAAGCTGAGAATAAGCAGAACTCCAGGTCTCAAGCACAAAACCACCCTGATCCATTAGAGGCAGTTTAGGCACGCCTGGACGATTTCTGGGTCTGGCTGCTGAGCTGTTTACCCAGGTCCAAGTTAAATCAGGCATCCTCGGGCTTTCCGCCCTCATTCCTTTTTAGCAGCAGGAGGCCACCTATTTAATTAGTTGTGGGTGGGAGCGTCAGTAATCTCCTGGGGGTGGCTCCAGCCCCAGAGTTGGATCAGAGGGTGAATCCAACGCTGGGGTGTGGCTGGCCTCTCCCCTGCAACATATGGGGAACCCACCACGCCTTCAGCTCTAGTTCCTGCCACCAGCATAAGTGGAGAGGCCTTCCCTGCTGGGAACACACCCTGCAAAGCCCAGGGCAGGCTGCAACACTAGGAGAGGTCAAGGCAGTTCTTAGCCCAAGCAGCATCTGGTGAACTATGCCAATTGGAAATCAATGGCCCTCCCTGGGTGGATTTAATTTTATGGTTATTTGCACAAACTTCCAGTCCATAATGGGCAGGGCAGAGCTCAGAGCATCCTCCCAGGATGCTTCCATTTGGAGTCTGGTGTCTTGGCCGCCCATCAATAAACTGAATTGCAGTCTGTGTACTAGAGGCTGATGCTGAAGCCTAGGGGTCATGCTAATTCAGGCTAATGGTGGGGTTAGCCAGTGTTCACCAGGGCCTGGAGACTTGGCCCCCAGTGCTAAACGTGTAGGCCTCCAAGCCTTACCACACTGCTGCTTGCTGGAGGGAGACGTGTAGGTTCCTCTGCCTATCGCAATGTTCAATGGACAGATTCCAAGTTTTTCAGCTGGGCATGGTGGTGAATGCCTGTAATGCCAGTACTTGGGAGGCTGAGATGGGAGGATCACACGTTCATGGCCAACCTCAGCAACTTACTGAGACCCTCAAAAAAAAGTCCCAAGTTTTTCTTGGACTTGTCACCAGAGAAGGGTTGATTCCGTGAAGGGTCAGAAGAGTTCCACTGGGGAGAGAAATCCATGGGGTCCTTGGCTTACGTGATGGAAAAGAATTTCAGCACGAGTCAGTGAGTGATGGAGACGGAAGTTTATTTGAGAAAGCAAGAAATGCACATTCAAGGGAGAATGCAGGACATCTCTGGAGTGAGAGGTGCATTTGGGGGGGTCTGTGGCTCTTCTTGGTGAAGGGTGGGATGGGAGGTATGTGGGATGACATCAGTCCAGTGATCACCAGCCGGTTTATGCTGGTCTGGTCATTCTCGTGATCCTTAGGCTGCCTGAGATCCCCATCATCTGATCAATTGATAAGCTGGAAGGTCCCCTAAATTATAGGCTTCTCAAGATATTGAATTGGTTTTATTAATGGTGCACAGGGCACTATTAATGGTTAACTTTGAGATTTATAGATTTCCCAGGAATTTGAGAGAGATGGGCCAGGGAGAAAGAAGTGGTTTGGGTACTAAAGGTATGAGAAATTTGTTGCAAGCAATGGGCAGCAAGGTCCTAAGACCAGTTAGTCATGTCACACATGATTTGTGTCTTTCCACAGTGTCACAAGGTTTATTCAACACTTGAAGATTATAGCACATGGGAAATTATTAGTACATTCTATAAGTAAGGTTAAGCTAGTTTTGGATGCTGGACCACTACTTTGCCAAAAGCCAATTAACCAAGAATAAGCATCAAACAATATACTTCACACTAGAAAATCTAATAATTTAGGTTGAACAAGTATATCAAACAATATACAAATCCTAATACTTAGAGCACTTTGAATACTTAACAAATAGCTAGTTACAAACAAGCAGGGAGAAGAGGATAACAAACCAAGGCCAGGAATGGAAGAGGAGATTCTGAAGTTGTTCCGGGCATTGAGAAGGCTGAAGAGCCACACTGATCCTTGGTGAGCAAAGAGAAGGACCAAAGCAAATGGATCGGAGTTGTGCACATGGTAGATTTGTCCTGGTAGAAGCAATAGCTCAGCATGTTATGTGTCAAAACAGCTGCTCTAGCTGGGCGGGGTGGCACACGCATGTAATCCCAGCATTTGGGAGGCTGAGATCAGAGGATCTGGGTTCTCTGCCAACCTCAGCTACCTAGTGAGGCACTCTGCAACTTAGTGAGACCCTGTTTCAAAATAAAGAATAAAAAATAGGCTGGAAAGATAATAATTCTAGCCAAATATGGACAGGATAGGTGCATTAAAATAGGCAGAACCAGAAGATTTGAATGAATAGCACTAGTTTAAACATTTAAATTTTAACTTTTTTTTTTTTTTTTTTTTTTTTTGGTGGTACTAGGGATTAAACCCAGGGGTATTCTACCTCTGAGCAAACCCCCAGCCCTATTTTTTTATTCTTTATTTTGAAACAGGGTCTCATTAAGTTGTGGAGGGCCTCACTAAGTGGCTGAGGCTGGCTGCGAACCTGGATTCTCCAGTCTCAGCCTCCCAAGTATTGGGATTACAAGTGTGCACCACCATGCCTGGCTTCTATTTTAGTTTGAAACAGAGTCTAAGTTGCTGACAGCCTCATTAAGTTGCTGAGGCTGGCCTTGAACCTCCTGTTTCAGCCTCCCAAGTACTCGGATTGTAGGCATGTACCACTGTGCTTGGCTAGAACTCCATAGTCTTAAAGTTGTATAGGAATTCTTTATTGTTCTTGGTTTTTTATCAGAGAGATCAGGGTCCAGCCACCATGCTATATTTGGTTTCATCTGCGATTAGTTGGTTACTGCTTTGGAAGCACTTTATGGCAATCCTGGGTCAGATCCAAACCAGAACTCAGGGAATTAGCAACAATCCTGGGAAGAGCTTTGGCCATGTTTCTCAGGTCATTCTGAGGAGAGAGATGGATAATCAAGACCAAGTAATGACTCATGGGGAAGGAAAGCTTTTATGTAGCGGGGTGAGTTGCTTTCTTTTGGGCCAGACACTGGTGGAGTGTGGGCTGCCTGGTGTCCAAGCTCTCTTTCCTTCCCATTGAAGGCAGTTTTGTGGTGGGATAACAGGGTCCCACTCGTGGGTCCTTGGCCTCCGTGATAAAAAGAATTTTAACACGTGCCAGTCAGGAACAAAAGGCAGGAATTTATTTAGGAAAACAAGGGACGGGTAAGTGGGAGTAGGAGGTTGGAAAAGGAGAGCTTTTCGGTCTCTTTCGGTTCTTATATAAACTTTTATTAAGAGGGGCGGGCACAGAAGCAGTCTGGACCTCCTCTTTTCTCAGGTATTGGTGGTTGATAGGTAGGCGTTCCAAGTTGGATCCTCCTCCTTTCTCAGGTTTTGAAGATGGGAGGTTGCTGAAGTCTGGCCTTTGTCCGAAAGGATCTCCAATGGGGGTAGGATCTAGGAACTCTCCAGATTTTAAAGCTATATTTTTCCTTTCCTTCCCAATGTCTCCTTCCTGCCTAAATTTTTTATTCCCTCTACTCTACCTCATCAGTTTCACTGCAGTGCCCACCAAGAGGCGAGACAGTGCCAGGTCTCACATGTGACTAGAGGGCCAGTGACAACCAGGACCGAGCTACAAGCCAGAATCATGACTTCAGTGTGATGCTTGATCACTACCCTGCCCCCCATTTCTTTTTTCTGTGGTACTGGGTATTGAAATCAGGGATGTTCTACCATTGAGCTACATCCCTAGCCATTTTTATTTTATTTTGAACCCGAACCTTGCTAAGTTACACAGGCTGGCCTTGAACTTGTGATCTTTTTGCCTCAATTTCCAGAGTAGTTGGGATTGCAGGTGTTCACCACCATGCGAGGATGCATTTTTGCTTAAAAGATACTGTTTGAAGACCTTAAGTGATACTGTTTCCTTCTGAAAACTTTAAAAAGAAGAGAGAGAAAGAAGAGAGGGTCAAGTTTTATACAACTGGATATGACATTTACAAGTGGTTAGCCTGAAGCCTTGGGATTCTCTCACCTTGAGCATATCATCATTAACATAGAATTCCCCTCATAAAATGTATCTGAGCTGTGAGGCACAGGAGGCAAAGGCTACATAGAGATTCCCATGCCAGGCATTTGCCAAGTGGACCTATTCCTTGGCCAAGTGGTTTCCATCTACATCTGGCATTTGTGCCTATACAAAATGACTAAATGGGCTTCCTTGAGACCAGGTGGTGCTGGAGTATTGATTCTTTAAATGTCAAAGGTTGAAGCCAGGCGTGGTGTCGCACGCTTGTAATCCCAGTACTTGGGAGGCTTGAGCCAGGAGAATCACAAGTTTGCAGCCAGCCTCAGCAACTTAGTGAGGCCCTCTGCAACTTAGTGAGACTCTGTTTCCAAATAAAAGAGGGTTAGAGGTGTAGCTCAGAGGTAGAATGCCTGTGGGTTCAATCTCCAGTAACCACAAAAAAAAAAAAAAAAAAAAAAAATCCAAGATCCACTCTTCCTTTATGAGCTTTAGTATCTTATTTGGTGATGAGCTGGAATATAGCCTTGACTCTGCCACTTATACTGTGAGGCCATGGGCTTCCTGCAATTATCATTGGAAATAGCTCCTTTCATCATATTCACACTTCTTTGTTTTGTTTGTTTGTTTGGTGTGTGTGTGTGTGGGGGAGTACTGGGGATCGATCCTAGGGGCATTCTATCTCTGAACTATACCCCAGGTCCCCTTTTTTAATTTTTTTTTTGTCTTGAAACAAGGTCTCACTAGGTTGCTGAGAGTCTCACTAAGTTGCTGAGGCTGGTCTTGAACTTGCAATCCTCTTGTCTCAGCCTCCTAAGTACTGGGATTACAAGCATGCACCACCACACACGGCTTATTTTCTATTTTGAAGCAAGATATAAGTTGCAGAGAGCTTCACTATGTTGCCAAGGCTGTCTGGGTACCTGCAATCCTCCTGACTCAATCTCTCAAGTACTGGGATTAGAGGCTTGTGCCACAACACCTGGCAATGTCTATCCTTCTAATCCATGTTTGAGCACTGATTCAGACTAGGAAGGCTCTGGCCTTACTTCTCCCAAAGGCTTCCTCTAAAATTCAAAGGTGAGGCTGGTCTATTCATCTGTGACAGCTCTGCAGCTGGGGAGAAAAAAAAAAAAAATCCCTGAACAAGAGATCAAAATCTCTCTCAGTTCCCTCTGTTGGAGAGACCTTCCAGAGTGATTTCATCAAGGGCTGTGCAATTTTGCAACAGAGCTAAAGAGACACAAGTCCCTGTTAAGTCAGGTTAACTTCTCTTCTTGGAGTGTGCCCCGTCACCATGACTGACCAGCCTCCCCGAGATAGCTGCCCTCCTCATTTGCGGGAACTACCCCAAATCCACAGCACTGCTTTGCTTATGGTGGACATCATGTTATCTACCACAACTTCCTCCAGGCTTCCTGCAGTTTACATGCATTCAGGTCATGAATCAGCAGTTATAACCTCTGGTGCACCCTATAGTCATCTGAGTCTCCCGCTTCCCTCCCCCACAACACACGTGGTAGATGATGGGCCCGGGATCAGGACAAGCAGAGCAGCTGGGTGGACATCCAGGGAGGCCCTGTTCCTGCCGTTAAGATGCTTTCAGACAAGACCCAGTGTGGTGGAGGAGAGTTGGCCACTGTGTTGCTTAGTTTAACCAGGGCCTCAGGTTTCCTGGCCACAAACTAAAGGATCATAATAATCCCTACTCAAAGGGGGTCATGAGGACAGGAGCTAAAATGTGGTAAACATTTGGTAAATGTTTCCTGATTGAACGTAGGGACATTCTACCTCCAAGCTACCCCCAGCCATTTTTATTTTTTATTTTGAGACAGGGTCTCACTAAGTTGCTGATATTGTCATATAGTGAGTATAATAAATAATTATTAAATGACTGAAAATCAGTTTGCTAGGATCAGTGGTGCACACCTATAATTCCAGCAATTTAGGAGGCTGAGGGAAGTATGAAGCTAACCTGGGAAATTTTGTGTGATTCTGTCTCAGTAAATAAATAAATAAAAAGTAAAAATAATGCCGGGTGTGGTGGCACACACGTGTAATCCCAGTACTTGGGAGGTTGAGACTGGAGGATCCAGGTTTGCGGCCAGCCTCAGCTACTTAGTGAGACCCTGCTTCAAAATAATGAATAAAAAATGGGAATGGGAGCCGGGTGTGGTGGCGCATGCTTGTAATCCCAGCATTCGGGAGGCTGAGACCGGAGGATCCGGGTTCAAGGCCAGCCTCAGCTACTTAGTGAGGCACTTCGCAACTTAGAGAGACCCTGTTTCAAAATAAAGAATAAAAAATAGGGCTGGGGGTGTAGCTCAGAGATAGAATGCCCCTGAGTTCAATCCCCAGTACCAAAAAAAAAAAAAAAAAGTAAAAATAAAAAGGGCTGGGAATGAGCCGGGCATGGTGACACACGCTTGTAATCCCAGTACTTGGGAGACTGAGACAGAAGGATCACAGGTTCAAAGACAACCTTGGCAACTTAGTGAGGCTCTCAGTAACCTAGTGAGACCCTGTTTCCAAATAAGAAATAAAATCTGGCTGGGGGTGTAGCTTGGAGGTAGAATGCCTCTGGGTTCTATCCCTAGTGCCAAAAGAAGAAGAAGAAGAAGAAAAAGAAGAAGAAGAAGAAGAAGAAGAAGAAGAAGAAGAAGAAGAAGAAGGCAATGCTAGCCCTATTAGCAGCATGTGCCAGATATCCCAGCTACTTGGAAGTTTAGGCAGGAGGATCATAAGTTCTAGGCCAGCCTGGGCAACTTAGCGAGACCCTATCTCAAAATAAAATAAAAAGGGGCCGGGTGTGGTGGGCATGCTTGTAATCCCAGCATTTGAGAGGCTGAGACCAGAGGATCTGGGTTCGAGACCAGCCTCAGCTACCTAGTGAGGCACTCCGCAACTTAGCGAGACCCTGTTTCAAAATAAAGAATAAAAAATAGGGATGGAGGTAGAGTTCTGAGGTAGAATGCCCCTGAGATCAATCCCTAGTACTGCAAAAAAAAAAGAAAAAAAAATAGGGATGGGGATGTAGCTCAGAGGTAGAATGCCCGTGAGTTCAATCCCCAGTACTGTGAAATAATAATAATAATAATAATAATAATAATAATAATAATAATAAATAAAATAAAAAGGGTTGGAGATGTAGCTCAGCAGTAGAGTGCTTGTTTAGGTTGAATCCCCAGACCGAAAGGGGAGGGGGGAGAAAAAGTAAAACTAACCAAAATAAAGAGAAAAGCACTCCCCCCTGGGGCAGGGAGCCCACAACAGCGGCTGGCCTGGGCGTTTGAAGCCTCTGGGCTTTTGCACAGAGCTGACTCAGGTACTGCCTGAAACCTGGCTTGTAATGAGAGTCACCCTTTGGGGAAGCAAGCCACCTGCTCACTGCAAAACAGCGGATGCCACACTTTCAGAGCCGAAACAATTATAGCAGATCTGTGGCTATTGCTTTTGGAGGACATGATTCCCCCAAAAGGGACCATTTGCAAAAGGAAATAGAGCTATGTTGCTAGCATAACAGGGACTATTCTGCCTTTGTGTGGGTCCCTCCATCTACCTTTGCCTCTTTCTTTCCTTCCTTCTCTTTTTTTCTTTCAACAGTATTTCTTGAGTATCTATTATGTGTTAGACATAATTCCAGGGTCTAAGACTATAGCTAGGAGCAATACAGAGGAAGCCCTGAATTCTTGGGAGTTTTCAAAATATGACACTAAGGAAACAAAATGTCAGAAAGACTAGGAGCTGAATGATATGAGGGAGCCAGCCAAGGGGGGATCTGGGAAATTGCCTTTGAAGTGGCGGGAGCATCCAGTGAAGAAGCCCTCAGCTGCAGGGGAGCTTGAGCAGTAATGGAGGAGCAGCAGGCTTCTGAGGAGACAATGGTAAAAGGTGATGCCAGAACCCTGTAAGAAGTGATGCCAAGCCGGGCGTGGTGGCACACGTTTGTAATCCCAGCATTCGGGAGGCTGAGACCGGAGGATCCGGGTTCGAGGCCAGTCTCAGCTACCTAGTGAGGCACTCCGCAGTTTAGTGAGACTCAGTTTCAAAAATAAAGAATAAAAAATAGGGCTGGGGGTGTAGCTCGGAGGTAGAATGCCCCTGAGTTCAATCCCCAGTACCGCAAAAAAAAAGAAGTGATGCCATTTCAGGCCACCAGCTGAAATTCATCTTCTTCCAGAGCACAGCAAAACTTCCTGGCTCTGGGCTCCTAATGGTGGTAATTTTTATTGCCTCATGCCTAGGTCAGTGGACCCAACTTTTTGATTATTTGGGTGTGGTGCTACATGCTTGTAATCCAAGTACTTGGGAGGCTGAGACAGGAGAATTGAAAGTTTGAGGATAACTTTGGCAACTTAGTGAGACCCTGTTTCAAAATAAAAAATAGGAAGGGCTGGGGTTATAGTTCAATGGTAGAGAGCCCCTGGGTTTAATCCCTAGTCTCATACACACACACAAAAGGATCAGTGCATGCTTACATATAAGTGTATAAATTTTTATTATATGCTTTGATAAAATATACATCAAGACAGAAATTAAAAGGATGGTTGGACATTATGACATATACCTGTAATCTCAGTACTTAAGAGGCTGAGTGAAGGATCGAATCGAAGGTTCAAGGTCAGTCTCAGCAATGTAGTGAGACTCTTAGTAACTTAGTGAGACCCTGTTTTAAAGCAAAAAA
>PVLC010041174.1:0-13479 GCA_004027655.1 Graphiurus murinus | reverse complement strand
CCAGCATTCGGGAGGCTGAGACCAGAGGATCCGGGTTCGCGGCCAGCCTCAGCTACCTAGTGAGGCACTCCACAACTTAGTGAGACCTGGTTTCAAAATAAAGAATAAAAAATAGGGCTGGGGGTGTAGCTCGGAGGTAGAATGCCCCTGTGTTCAATCCCCAGTACCGCAAAAAAAAAAAAAAAAAAAAAAAAAAAAATCACTGCAGACCTCTTACCTAGGATCACTTTCTTTTCTGTGTTTTCGATATAATCTTTAGGGTTTTTAGTCTATTAAATTTCTCATTTTTGACACCCTATAGTCTTATTTCAGACTCTTTCTTGAAAGATACTACAACCGTGCATATAAATGTACGTTGGCACTTATTTCACTGGCAACATTATCATGTCCTACTAGGTCCCTGATCTAGTATATATTAATTGATTGTGGAGATTATATATTGCTGTGCTGTTGAAAAAATAACTAGAGCCAAGTAGTGCAAATGTGTGTCTTCATGTAAAACTTAATTCAGTATCTGTGTGGCCAATTGCCATGTCAGAGAGTGATTTTATTTAGTATTTGCCAATAACGCTTGCAAAGAGGCTTAGCTTTCCTCAGACTATATGTGAAAGTAATGGAATGTTATTTGCTAATGAGGACATTAACGGTTCTTACTCATCGAATGCTAGGTGGTAATTTTCATGTAAATTCCATGAGTGGTGAAGTGAATGAGAAATTTCTTATTCTGGTGGTCAAGATACATGGTTTTCAAACTTAAGTGAGAACTTAACTCTCCTGGAGTTTTTGTTTGCTTGCTTATTTTTAAGGTAAAGTGCTGAGTTCCATTCACAGTTTCTGATTGAGTACTCCTGAATGGGTCCACAAAACTTGCATTTTCAACATGTTTCTAGGTTTACAGGTATTACTGTTCTGGGTACAACAACTTCGTTTTCATTTAAAAAAAAAAAAAAGTATTTTGTGATGCAGTTGCCTAGGGGCCTCCAACTCCTAGATTCAAGCAATTTTCCTGCCATACCTTTCCAGGATCTGGGAATATGGGTGCTCACCACCCTGCCCTCTTAAGAGACCACAAATTGACTAGTGATACTGCTCACTGGCCTTAAAAGCAAAGCCTTTAAGTTGTGTTTTCATAATAAACCACGGTCCTCACCTCTCAGATAAAGCAGCTTGCCCAGGGCCACAAAGGGAGGAAAGTTGTTTTTTGTTTTTTTGTTACTAGAGATTGAACCCAGGGATAGTTCACCTTCAAGCTACACCACCAGCTCGTTTTTTATTTTGAACAGGCTCTCACTAGGTTGCTAAGAGTGTTGTTAAGTTGCTGAGGCTGGTCTCGAACCTGAGATCCTCATGTACTGGGAATACAGGGGTGCGCCACCCCTGAGAGGGGTGTTCCCTGCTGCCTATGGCTACGAAATTACCAAACTTCCCTTAAAGAGGAAGCAAAACCTGACTCCTATAGTTGGAGCCCTGGAAATTTATTTCCTTATACTGTCACTACAGTGCAGCTTGGCCATCACCATGGAGAGCAAATCAGGCTCCTGCCTGTGGGCACCTAAAAAGTATAAAGCACATAATCCAGAATTCCATTCCTTTGTACTTCCTCCACATAGCGAATGATGACCTAGGAAAGGGGCACTTCCTGCAGGGGGTGGGACTTCTGGCTCCGCAGAGGGAGACTAAGCTGTGGTCCTCATTTGACTTTGGTCAGAAGGACTGAGCACGAGCTGTTTTTGTTTTTGCTTTTATCCAAGCCTGCATCTCCCGCTACCTGTTCAGTCACTGAGACTTGGAGTATCACCCCTGAAGTTTGCCTGGTACTGTAAGGATCGCTCGTTCTCACTGGCTTGTACTCCAAGGCTCCATGCTTCCTTTGCTATGACTCCAAAGGCAGCTTTTGGGCCGTGTGATCATATTGCATCTTCCAAAGTTATGCACCTGCAGAGGAAGCTGTAGGATTTTCCTCAGTTTCCTGCTGTTTAGGAATCTTTCAAGTATTTCTACATTTCTCCCAAAGGGAATTGATTCACGTGTAAGTGTTTATTCAGTGTGTTTATAAGTGGTAGAAATATCTGAAGCTTCTGAGCCACCTTGCTGATGTCATTTCACTTAAGAATCTATAAGGTTTGAATTAAAAATAAAAAAACAAAACCAATGAAAATTAAAACTGAGCTTTTCTTTATGCCATTTAAAACATCTAGCACTCTTGCTTTTCCTTGATCATGATATACTTGATTCATTCTTAATCTTTCCTTAGGCATGATGGTGATGATGTAGCTGTGCCATCTTCCCATATAAATCCCTTTTCTTCTTTCTTTTCCTTTTTTCTTTTTCTTTTTGTTTCTCTTCAGTACTGGGGATTGAACCCAGAGGCATTCTACCTCCCAGCTACACACCTCCAGCCCTATTTTTTGGGCTTTACAATACAAGTGTGCACCACTATGCCCCTCCCTTCCTTCCTTCCTTCCTTCCTCTTCCTTTCTTTCTTCCTTTCTTTCTTTCTCTCTAGTGTGCAGTACTAGGGGTTGAAATCCAGAGGCATTCTACCTCCAAGGTAAATCCCCATCCCTGTTTTTTTTTTTTTAATTAATTTATTTTTGCAGTACTGGGGATTGAACTAAGGGGCATTCTACCTCTAAGCTATACCCCCAGCCCTACTTTTTTTATTCTTTATTTTGAAACAGGGTCTCACTAAGTTTTGGAGGGCCTCACTAGGTAGCTGAGGCTGGCCGCGAAACTGTATCCTCTGGTCTCAGCCTCCCAAATGCTGGGATTACAACTGTGCACCACCAAGCCCGGCTCCCAGCTCTGTTTTTTATTCTTTATTTTGAAATAGGGTCTCACTAAGTTGCAGAGGGCCTCACTAAGTAGCTGAAACTGGCCAGAAACCTGCAATTCTCCTATCTCTGCCTCCCAAGTACTTGGATTACAAGTGTGTAACGCCATGCCCAGTATGATCATTTCTTTTGTTTGTTTTCTTTCACTTTTTTGTGGTATTGGTAACCAAACTCAGGGGCATGCTAACTTTGAGCTGCACTTCCAGCCCTATTTTAATTTTTGTTTTGAAATAGGGTCTGGCTAGGTTTATGTCCTCAAACCTGTGATCATCCTGTCTCAGCCACATGTTTTCTTTCATTTTTTAAACCTTCCCTTGAGGGTCTTCTCCAACTCCTCAAAACTTCTCCTGCAATTGACTTTGGAACACACACATACACAGAATAAAACCCAAATTCGGATTAAATTTATGATTAAAAATTGAATAACATACATGGACAAGGAATTTTATTGATTTTCTGAGATTGTTTTGTGTTTCTATAAAGAAAAGCCATTTACACCAGCACCATAAAGATGTGTAAAAGCCGGGCATGGTGGCGCACACTTGTAATCCCAGCATTTGGGAGGCTTGAGACCTGAGGATCCGAGTTCGCAGCCAGCCTCAGCTACCTAGTGAGGTAGTGAGACCCGGTTTCAAAATAAAGAATAAAAAATAGGGCTGGGGATATAGCTCAAAGATAGAATGCCCCTGAGTTCAATCCCCAGTACCGCAAAAAAAAAAAAAAAAAAGATGTGTAAAGATATGGGCTTGGGAGTGATCCTAGGGCATTTGAGAAATTTAAAGTTCACTGGGGAGATCTGAGGCCAGGGCCTGACAACTCTGTTGGTCCAACTCAGGGGCTGGTCAGAAAAGCTACCAAGAGGAGGTAAATTATGAATTGGGGTAAGCTAAAGACATGGATATCCTAGTGGAGTCTCTGTTCCAGGAATGTCAAATTACTGGCATACCCTGAGGGGCACTCAGACATCCTCAAGTATAATGGTGACTGGGCTGGGATAGAGGAAAAGACCTGGGTCTGCTTGTGTTCGTTGATTAGTATCACTCAGATGCAGACAGACAGAACATATGCATGGGACATATACAGGCCAGTGTAATAACACAATGCTGCCACACAAAGGAACCTTCAATAATATATAAGAATATATAATATATTACACACATATGGGACAGTAACCACTATATAGACCCATATAGATACCCCAAGACACAGACAGAAGGGTAGTGTGGTTTGTTTATTTGGACTGAAAAGTCTTGCCAAAGGAAACAAATGGTTATAACTCCAGGATGCCCAGACACCTATATACACAAGCCCTACACACACCAAGAACTACACTCAAAAGAACACCTGCCCTTTAGCACAAGTTCATAGATAACACACACAGTACATGCTGTGATACACATGCAGAAAGCACATGGAGACATCCACCGAGAACAGTTTCTGAGAACAAGGGGAGCTGAATCAGAGAAGACAAAGACAATAGAAACAGGTGTATCAAGAGACAGGTGCACCTGTGTATATCCAAATGTATACATTAATATAGCACATTTGCAGATGTAGATTACAAATGGTCATCTATTTATCCACAAAGACACAAGGGATCTTACATGATGGCATATTGACACAGGTGCTTCCCAATACAGATCAGATCTATGTCAACTGGTGTCTCCCCAGAGTGTGAGAAAAAAAATATTTTGACATGAGTTGCATAAGACATCACTCTGAGGCCCTGACATTGAGAGGCAATCAGTGGTTGGTGAAGGTTTTGGTTGTCACATTTAGTAAGGACCAAGAGTGCAGAATGTAAAAGATGAATAATACAATAGGGATCTGCTGGTCAAATGCATGAATTGTGCTAGGTTCTGGCCAGGTGTTCACCAATATTATTTTCTACCTCTGGACACCCCAGAATAGAGCACTTTCCACATTGCCTTACACTTCAGTTAACAACAATGAAAATGAGTTTTGGCCAAAAAAATATGGGTAGGAATGATTGTGAATATGTTTCTTCATTGTATCTTCTCATTAGGCCTCCCTACTGTGATCATATTCATAGAACTCAGTACTTTTAGGATTTTCTATTCTCAGGGGAGCTGCAGGTTCAGGTGATGAAAAGATGGTGTCTTCGTGAAAAGGAGTAATGTATCAGATGATTCTGAGGTGGGATATCAGACTGGAACATCACATGATCACACATTTGTATCTTGGTCGACCTGGTCTCAGAAGAAGAGGGGAAAGCAAGAGGAGTTTGAGTTTATTCCTGTGAACTAGATATGAATTGTTACTCTGATTTCCAAAAATAAACCACAATATGAAAACATGTTAGCTCCAATGTCCACTGAGGCCTTAGGACATGCCATGTTTAATTCAAAAGGGCACGTCTCCTTGCAAGGGGAGCTCTGTGGAGACACTCTTTCCGCCGCTCTTTCCCCCTCTTTCTTTCGCGTGGGCCACAGGCGGTTAACTGAGAGAATCTCAAGTTGCCCGGTGCCTGGCTGGACGCGGGATGCGAACTACACTACCCAGGGGGCTGTGCGCTTCCGGCTGCCGCGTCAAGGGGGCGGGGTTCCGGCGCGCCTTTGTGACGCCACCGCCGCGTCCCTTTGGTCCTCGCGAGCTCTGAAGGCTGGGCGGGTCTTTTTCCACCAGCTCCTCGGAACCGTTAGGAAGGGCAGTTGGACAGGGCTGCCCCGCGCCGGCTTGGGGACCCGCGACCCCGTCGAGCCCTTGCCGGGCCGCCCGATCCGTGGCGCTGGATGCGGCGCGGTGGGCTTAGGGCGCGTCTCTGCTCCGGGCTGGCTGAGGCGTGGGCAGGGTCCCGCCGAGCCTGCTGGGTCTGCCCGCTTCTCACCACCTTGCTCCGCCTGTGGCGGCCACCGCGCGGATGGACCCGGCTCAGGTGACTAGAGGGTCTCTCCGAGCCTCGCTGGGATTGCCGTGTTTTGGTCGCGTCTCCTTTATCGTTTTCCCTTCCCGAATATAAAGACCGTGGAGGGTGGTCACTCGGTGTTTGATGTCAGGAAGGGTTTCCAACTTTAGGTCAGCGGGTTGTGATGTGCACGTTGTTTCAGGCGCAGGAGCCAGCTTGTACAATGTTTGGACACGAGAATGAGTTAGGAGAGTTCCGGGAACTCAAGTGTCTATGGGTGATGAGAAGAGAAAGCAGGAGTTCAGGCTCCGGCCTGGAATGGCGGCTTGAAGAGCGAAGCTTCTCTTTTGAAGGTTATGGGATAGGCTATGGACCAGTTCATACAGAGGCGGAGGTGCTCGGCCGCAGGTCTTAACAGCATGAGTGTAGGTGAGCGTTGATGGTTGGTGTACCAGCATAGTGGCAGTGGCGATAAGAGGTATATGTGTGTCTTATTTGTGTGTGTGGTAATGGGGATTGAACCCAGGAGTATTCTACCTCCGAGCTACATCTCTAGCGCTTTTTATTTTGAAACAGGGTCTTGCTAGGTTAATTCACCTGTCCGTGAACCTGCAATCTTCCTGTGTCAGCCTCCCAAGTACTGGGATTACAGGAATGTACCACCCCACCCGGCTGTGTATAATGTTAAGTAGGCTGCCCAGGTTTTTGATGAGACTCTGATGTCCAAGGACTCATCCATTGTCTTCTGTACACTGGAGAATAAGTGCCCTGAAAAGCATAATTTCCAGCGCAGTGTCCAGAATGCAGGCACTGCTGGCAGGCAATCAATGGGACGAGGTTTTGTTAAATCCAGGATTGGCATGTGCAAATGCTTGGAGGTAAGATTGAGTTGAGAGTGCTCCATGAGGCACAAGTCTTAAATATGTCTGTTGGGAATAGAGAATAGTGATGGCAGGAAAGAGTCAGACAGGAATGGGCATTTGCAAAACTTGGCCTCTATTCTGAGTGGAAAGAGCTGTGGAAGGTTTTTAGCAGAGGATGGAGATGATTTGACTCAGATATTAACAGGCTCCTTCTTAATTTTTAGATTGCGAGCAGATTGTGCACATGAAGGAGGAGCCTACTGCAATTTTATTGATGGTGTCTGGCCAAGAAGTTTGGCTAGGAGGTGAGAGACGTTGGTAAATTTGGTATCAGGTTTTTTTTTTGTTGTTGTTGGTTTTTTTTTTTTTTTTTTTTTTTAGTACTAGGGATTGAACTCGGGCATTCTACCTCTGAGCTACACCCCCCCCCCAGTCCTATATTTTTATTCTTTATTTTGAAACAGGGTCTCACTGAGTTGCGGAGGGCCTTGCTAGGTAGCTGAGGCTGGTGGCGAACCTGGATCTTCTGCACATGCTTGTAATCCCAGTACTTGGGAGGCTGAGACTGGAGGATCCGGGTTCATGGCCAGCCTCAGCTACTTAGGCTCTCCGCAACTTAGTGAGATCCTGTTTCAAAAATAAGAAAAAATCGGGCTGGGGGTGTAGCTCAGAGGTAGAATGCCCCTGGATTCAATCCCCATTACTGCAAAAAAAAAAAAAAAAAAAAAAAAAGTGGTATGCATGTTGTGAAGAGTGTGAACTGACAGTCTTACAGGTCTTATATTGGTGGCTTCCAGGCAGACTGAGCTGAGGTTGGATTGTGTCTGGGACCCATGATATGGAAAAAGCAGAACTTGTTGGTCAGAATGTTTGGGACCTTTCATGCAGGACCCAGAATTTAGAACATACCTTTCTGCCTGGTTTTGCTCTGGTCTGGGCAAGTGGTGAAAGGTACATAAGAAGAGAACAGGCATTTTTGGTGCCGAGGCCTGGTGTCCTCTGAGTTGGGATAGCAGGGAAGAGAAGGACCCAGGGCCAGGTGGATGTGAATGGATAGATTAGGTACTCTGGGGAGTGATGCTCTCTGTGGCCTCAACTGTCCTCATCTTGCTAGGGCTGTGTGACCTTTGAGGATGTGTTTGTGTACTTTTCCTGGGAGGAGTGGGAACTCCTTGAGGAGGCTCAAAGATTCCTGTACCGTGATGTGATGCTGGAAAACTTTGCACTCGTGGCCACACTGGGTAAGTTTTAGTTGGTCTATTGGTACATGGCAGATCACCTCAACGTTTGTTCTGCCAATTCCCTCTGGGGGTTCATTTTGGAAATTTTTGTTTTCTTTGCAGGATGGACTGACCCAGGCTAGTCACTTGCCCTTTGTTTCCTTACAACTTTCTTCTTTCAAATTCCACATAGTGACTAGTTGCAGAGAGGCAGAAATACCTGGGTGTCTTTCTGGGTCATTATATTTCAGCTACAGAAAGAGGCCTGATGATGGGTTGACCCAGCTGAATGGAAGCAGAGGAGATGTCCTATTAGGGATGGGTTCTGGTTGGACCTTTGGCTGTTTTATGTTCTCCAATATTTTGGTGCCAAAGCCCATTGTATTACCTAATTTCTACTCTCTTTTTCTGTGTGTGTGGGGTTGCTGCTGGGAAATGAACCTTAGGGGCATTCTACTTCTGAACTACACTGCAAGCCCTAATATTTTTTTTGGAAGCAGGTTCTCGCTAAATTGATGAGAGCCTTGCTAAGTTGCTGAGGCTGGTATTGACCCTGTGATCCTCCTGACTCAGCCTCCCAAGTACTGGGATTACAGGTGTACACTACCACACCTGGCTTAATTTATACTCTTTTTTTCCCCCATTCTTGGTGTGTGTGTGTGTGTGTGTGTGTGTCACTGGAGATTGAGCTCAGGGACATTCTACCTCCAAGCTACACCCCAGCCCTATTTCATTTTTAATTTGAAACAGGGTCTCGCTAGGTTGATGAGAGTCTCACTACTTGCTGAGGCTGTCCTCCAACCTGTAGTCCTCCTGTTTCAGCCTCCCAAGTACTGGGATTACAAGTGTGTGACACCATGCTCAGCTTCATTCTTGGCATTTTGCCCATGGTCATTCATCTCTCAGCCATTTCTCCTCCTCTCTGGCCTCCAGGTGTAACTTGTTTTCCTCTGCTCCCTCTGCAATACTCTACAGCACTGGTCTACCTTAACATTTCCTCAGTTGTATACATTAAATAGTCCTTAGGAATCAACTACTTACTTGGAGTCAGGTTTTCTTGGGCCTGGGCACACACTTCCACACAGAGTTCACTTGCCACCAGCAGCCAAGGCCCTGCTGAAATGTTTTTGCAGAGCAGTGAATTAGATACCTTCCTTCGCTCTCCATCCTGTACAGCATCATTAGGTCTTTGTTTATTGTTAGGGCTTCTCCATTCTGTGACCTATAGAGGCCCAGTACTGAGAAGTGGCCTTACTTACACCGGTCCTGGGTTCCTAGTCCCTCCAACAGACCATGAGGAAGCTGCTGCTCCCCATCAAAGTCACCGTGCTGTTCAATGGCATTTCTTTGCTTTCAGGTTGTTGGTGTGATGCAGATAATGAGGAGGCACTTTCTGAGCAGAGCATTTCAGTAGAAAGAGCGTCACAGATCAGGATTCCTGAGTCAAGTCTCTTCATCCAGAAAGCCCATGCATGTGAGATGTGTGGCCCACTCTTGAGAGATGTTTTGCACCTGGGTGGTCAGCTGGAGTCATGCCCTGTGGAGAAACTGCACACATGGGGGCCATGTTGGAGAGGATTCTCATTCAGTGCAAAATTTTACCAGCACCAGAAGCTACAGTGTGGAGAGAATTCTTTCA
This sequence comes from Graphiurus murinus, assembly GCA_004027655.1. NCBI lineage: Eukaryota > Metazoa > Chordata > Mammalia > Rodentia > Gliridae > Graphiurus > Graphiurus murinus. The sequence goes on along the minus strand of PVLC010041174.1, from coordinate 4,057 downwards.
GAGAGGAGAGTGGAGGGACCTCATGTGTGAAGAGCTGTGCCATCCACACCTCCGGTACTCTCTTTACATGCAAGGAGGCAGGGTTGGACTTGTCATACAGCTCTGGCCTCTTCCAGCACCAGACCAAGCACAATGGAGTGAGTCCATACAAGAGGACTGAGTGCATGAAGTCTCTCCCACAAAGCTCCAGTCTTGGGAAACATCAAGAAGACCATGATCAACAAATGGTTTACAATCAGGGTGATGGTAAGAAAGCCTTACTGAACACATTTTCTTTTTCTGACAAACAGATAACTCATACTGATGTGAAGCCCTTTAGATGCCTTCCTTGTGCAGATGTGTTCAAGGAAAAGTCAACTGTTTTTAATCACAGAAAAATTCACAGTGGGAACAGATTTCATGTATGTAAGGAGTGTGGAAAGGCCTTCCTTTACTTGTCCCACCTAAAAATGCACCAGAAATTTCACAGTGGAAAACGACATTATACATGTAGTGAATGTGGGAAGGTCTTTAGCCGCAAAGACACACTTGTTCAACATCAGAGAATTCACACTGGAGAAAGACCTTTTAAATGCAATGAATGTGGCAAAGCCTTCAGTCGTAAAGACACACTTGTTCAGCACCAGAGATTTCATACTGGAGAAAGGCCTTATGAATGCAGTGAATGTGGAAAATTCTTTAGTCAGAGCTCCCACCTCATTGAACACTGGAGAATTCATACTGGTGCAAGGCCTTATGAGTGCATTGAATGTGGAAAATTCTTTAGCCATAAATCCAGCCTTATTAAACATCAGAGAGTACACACAGGAGCAAGGTCTTACGTGTGCAGCAAATGTGGAAAAGCCTTTAGCTGCAAAGACACACTTGTTCAGCACCAGATAATTCATACTGGAGTTAGGCCTTATGAGTGTGGTCAATGTAGGAAGGCCTTTAGTCGTAAAGACACACTTCTGAAGCACCAGAAAATCCACACTGGAGAAAGGCCTTATGAGTGTGGAGAATGTGGAAAATTCTTTAGACATAGCTCCAACCTTATTGTACACCAGAGAATTCACACTGGTGCAAAACCCTATGAATGCAATGAATGTGGGAAATGTTTTAGCCACAATTCCAGCCTCATTCTACACCAGAGAGTTCACACTGGAGCAAGGCCTTATGTGTGTAGTGAATGTGGGAAAGCCTACATTAGTAGCTCCCACCTTGTTCAACACAAGAAAGTTCACACTGGAGCAAGACCTTATGAGTGCAGTGAATGTGGGAAATTCTTTAGCCGCAACTCTAGCCTCATTCTGCACCAGAGAGTTCACACTGGAGAGAAGCCTTATGTCTGCGATGAATGTGGGAAAGCCTACAGCAGAAGTTCCCATCTTGTGCGGCACCAGAAAGTTCACAGTGGGGAGAGGCCTGATGGGTGCAACAGTTTTGGTAACCCCTTTAGCTGCATCTCTTAAGTTTGTTTAGTGTTTAAAAAGTCACACTAGAGAAAGGTCTTACGAATGCAGAATGTACTTTTCCAAGCTAATTTTAACATCAGTTAAAATCTCTGATTATACTTAGGTATCAAAGGATACTGCAGGTGAACCTTATCCATTCTTACATCACCCTGGCATGATTCCCAATAATCACTACATTATGTGGGAAGTTTTCATGAAGTGTGTTGGGATTTCTGAATCACCTAGTGCTCTCTGCAGTTGTATCATTGCCAGTGCCTGTGGCACAGGCCATCTTACTGCTACTAGCTGTGTGTATCAGACATCATTCTGCTCAGGGAAGGCAGACATCTGCCTGTTCTCCAATTCTCTATAGGAAACAGTGAATGTTCCGGGCCATTGATAGTCCATTTCTGCCCTCATGATTAGGTTCCAAGTAGATTTGATTTAGCTCTGGCCATAAGGATCTGAGCTAGGGTCTGCTGAAGGTTTTGAGACAAAATTTTCTTCACAGATATTGATTGTCAACATGACAGCCAAAATTTATTTATCCTATTGCCCTATTACCCAACCATGCAACTGCCTGTCCAAAGTTGCTATTTTATACAGTGATAAAAACATACTATGTCATCCTTTATTCTTGGTTTTATTTACTGTATAGAGTGATTTGAGGGGAAAAAATATTTTCTGCCATCATGAAGGGAAGAACACCTTTTTTGGGAACAACCTTCATTTGCCTCAGAGGGACTATGGGATAGCAGTGAACAATTCTAAATCTAGTTTTACTTAATGTACCCTGTTGTCATAGGTCTGCTAGAAAAGATGGAAGAGCTTATGTACCTAATTCTGTGCCCTGAATGCAAGGATTTCTTGTGAGCCCAGTGTTTATTCTGAGGAGGACACAGTTGGTGTGAAAATTTCCCATATTTTTGGAAGTAACATTAGTTGGCTCCCTTGAATGGCACATATTCCCTAAGCACTGTTTGGGATTACTGTATCCTGGGCTTGTAGGAGCCAGTATTTGATGTCGGGTGTCATTTATTGTAAGACCTACAGGGCAAGGTGGGAATCATAATTGGTACTGAAACAAAAATAATAGAGTGGGGGTGACTGGCAAACAAAAGGAGATTTATACATTCTAAAGGGTTGTCTACAAATTTCTATGTAATTATGGCTTTGTAGAGTGAGGATGTATACAAATTCTCAGAACCTTTAGATATCTATATCTGCTGTGGTCATCGCCACTGTTAGAGTGAAGAAAGGTCTGTGGGTTTCTTACCTTGCAACCATCACTGCACAGATGGGAACCTCAGAACTGACAGAGAAGAGATGGGGCTTCTATGACCACTCCCCCTCCTGCTCCCCAGCATTCCTAGTGACTGATATGGGCATGAGCTTCGATGATCTCCAGTTTTTGCTGACACTTGAGGTAAGCCTCACTTTTCTAAATTGGGAAATAGTTGGCAGATATGACTTTCCATGAAGAATAATAATAGGAATCTTCACATATTGAGATATTTAGTTCTTGACAGCTTTATTGAGGTTTCATTAACAGTGCAATGCATAGGTACAGTATGAATGTGTGTTCTTTCAACATGCACATACAGCTGTGATACCACCATAATCTGTAGGGCACTGCTATGATAGTCTGAAAAGTTGGGTAAAAGATTAGCAGGCTTGGGCCTGTTTCTGTTTTTCCCAGGCAAACTGGCCCTGAAGCTAATCAGAGAAAAAGATAAGAGTCCCCAGGCCCATTAAATGTCTTTGTCCAATTACCAAACGATTCTAGTCCCTAGGTCCCGCCCTAATGGGCCAAACCTATCCCAATACACCCTGTATACCTTCCAAACAAACCAGCCGATCCTTATGGTCCCCATAGTCTCTCTCTGGCCTGGCAACAAGATTTCGCCAATCCCGTTCCTGCCTGTGTACACCCCCACTATAAAAAGCTAAACAAAGCCAGAGTGAGGGGTCCTTGTCAATACTCCACTGTGTTGGATGAGACTTGGACCCTAGCTCGAGCTAGCAATAAACCTCCTTCTTGCTTTTGCATTGCTCTGTGTGAAGTGATCGTTCTTTGGTGAGGCACCCCAAATTGAGCCCAACAAATCAAGGTAATGAACATACCCAACACGACCAAAAGGTTCCTTTGTCTCTTTATTTTTAATTTTTATTTTTTTTCATATTTGCCAATGCTAGTTTTTATTATTATATCTATAAAGTACTTATCATTACAATTGGGGGAATGGGTGTCTCATTGTTTAGTTTTCTGATAAGCATGTAATGAGGAAATCACAACTGAATGCATAAAATTTATTCATCATGAATAGTAGACCGAACTAGAGTTGGTATTGAAGGACAATAACAAGTATGTCCTGTGAAATATCTCCATTTTCTTACTGGTTCTGTTCTTGCTCTTTCTCAGGAGGAAACTTCAGCTTATATGTCCGGCTTGCCCACTTCTCTTGTTGAATAGACATGCCCAGTGCAGCAGAAGTTCGTTCAGATCGCTGTTCTATTCCCTCTTCATTAGGTTGAAGCTTGGCCTGTTTTCTTCAACCTGTAGCTGGTTTCTTCCGCTGTCATCAGACCTTTGCTGCACATCCACTTGTGTACACTGTGGGGTC
>PVLC010041173.1:0-13504 GCA_004027655.1 Graphiurus murinus | reverse complement strand
AAACAGAAATTCTTGGTAACAACAGTACTGTGAAGGTCAAAGAATTCTATATGACAGCCCTCTTACTAACAGCAGGAAAGAAAATTGGCAGCTATGTCTTCCAGCTCCTCTTTTCAAGTTGTCACACTAAGAGTTTGCAACATTATTCATATTCCCAAGCTGTGCCATGTTCGGTAGCATCATTTCTTAGGTTGGAAAATTAAGATTTGGAAGTAAATTTCCCAGCATCACAGCTCTGTATTAGTAAATCAGAATATGTCATATTCACTGACTCCCAAGCTAGAAGATGTCATCCTGTCTCTGTGTTAGCAGTGGTTCCTGCAGGTCAGAGAAGAAACTCCAAGACCTTTTGGCCATGCCAGTAGTACAAAAGGATCAAGTAACAGGACACACCAGGAATGATTTAGGAATTGTGTATCTCTTCCACATCCCAATACCTCAATGGCCACAATCATTGCATGTGAGAAACAAACACAAGGACACAGAGATACCTGACTGCTTGGTCTGAGAAGTCTTTGGGATGTTAGTGCAGTGATTCACATTCTAAGCATAAAATGTATAGCTGGGTTGATCTTACAGCCTCAATGACAGCAAGTAGAGGTCTCTAAGCATGAGGGAAAGAAGCAGAAGTCACCTGAAACACAGTCCAAGAAAAAAAAGCACAGATTTAAAATGGTGGCCAAGAAAGTTTTATTTTTCTCTCCAAGAGAAAACACATAATTAACTCCCTATGCCCTTCAACCACAGCCACTAAGCAGAACATGTGATGACAACAGAAAGTGTGAGGGCTGGGAAGATGGGAGCTGTGAGTGAACCAAGAGTTCTGGTGCCGTGGAGCAGAATCTAGACCAGAAGTCAAGACCCTGGTTTAGGGCATGTGTTCTGCCATCTGTCAGTTGTGTCACCTTAAAACAGCATCAAATCACATTAGCTTTCTCACATGCAAAATAAATATACTAAAATCCACTTCACAAAGGCATTATGAGAATTGAATGATACATAATATGTAAAAATCTTTGTCAAATGTTGAAAAGGTTATTATTATTACTATTATTTTCACCAAATTATAAGTAATAAATCCTGTGTTGGGAGCAATCTACTTAAGAATAATAGAAACTTTCAAAATGAATTTTACTCAGTCATAAAGAACAAAATTGTGTCATTTGCAGGAAAATGGATAGAACTAGAAAATATCATGCTAAGTGAGATTCTGCCAGTTGCAGAATGTCAAGGGTTGTATGTTTTCTCTCCTGTGTAGAAGCTAGAGAGAAAAATAGGAAACAAACAAGACTTCAGATAAATGAGGAGACAGATGAGTGAAATATTGGAAGGGGATTGGGGAAGGAATGTGGGGAGGGGGGGAAAGGAGGACAGATGAAGGCAGTAGTTCAGGTAATGTTATATCCATATATGAAGGTTTCACTACCAATCTCACTAACACGTATGGGGAGTGGGAAGCATCACACGATCTGAGGGAAACACACCAAGCGTTCTGTGCATGTATGTTTGTGCCACTTTGAATCTCACTATGGTGTATAATTACAATGCACCAATAAAAATTTTAAAAATGAGAGGCAATGCAAAGATGATCAGATAGAACCTCCATGGATGGATGATGTGTAATAAATGAGAACTTTCTATAGTAGAAAGCACTATATCCTTCCCCTTAGAGCTACTTTCTTCCCCAAACCACATTGTTCCCCTCAGTAACCCCAGGGTGTGCTGTTGGGAGGAGAATGAGAAGCATTAAGAAATACGACTCTAATCACCTTAACATCTGCTTCAAATTATCTTCAAAGCTGTCCATCCTTAAACCTCTTTCTTCAGAATACTGTAAGAAATAATTATACATGATCTCTCAACTATCCCCTCAGGACTCAGAAAATGTCCCTTGTCAGATCTTTGTACCTCAAGGAGAAGTCTGACCAGTAAACACAGCTCCTCAACCTCTATCAAGGAAGTAGGTAAAGAGAGGCAATGGGTCAAGATTGGAATGCCTTCATAAATGTTTCCCCTATGACTCACCCTCTAGGCTCCAAAGAGGAACACTCTTCCAAATATTCTATTCCTAACCCAGGACTAACAATGTTTGCTGGCTTTAGAAAGAGGAATTCTCACATACTCAATCCCTTCTTTGCCTATTCCATACAATAGCAAAGGTCTAAATATGTATCTGACAATATACACAATATTGCTCGCATTTTTTATTTCCTCTAGTAATATTGAGAGCATGCAATTCCACCCCAGACAAACTGTGAGTGTGCAGATTTGAGAAACATGTGAATGTAGCCCATATGCATCTCTTCCTTGGGCCTATGCTTAGCCATTACTCACCAAAAAGCTGCACTGATTGACATACAGAGGGTGAGAATTTAAGCTACCAGTCAGGTCCCAAGAACAGGATATTTAATGGGCACCTTTTCAAGCACTGCCTGTAGGGATCCAAGGTGAACTTCCTATGACCTAGACATCAATTAGTACTTCTGCTTTTTCTTTAAACAAAATTTTAATAAGTTCTCTTTCTTTTATTGAGGCCCCTGGGAACAGCCCCATCAGGGAATATTTTGAACTGCATACTCCAAGGTGACTTACCCAGAAGGGCAAAAGCCCTGAGGCCAGGAGCAAGGAATGTCATGGGGAATGTGACTGCCTGGCTTGATGATGCTCCAGAAAGATCTCATCTAGAGAGGGTAAGGAAGAAAGCAGGGAAATGGGAAGGGGAACCCCTAAAACCAGCAGAGAACATTGCCTAAAAGACTCCCCGTGATGAAGGTACTTCTTTATAGGAAAGGAAGAGTCAATCACTTTGTGAAAGCCTTTCTGAGAAGGGAGAATCTGACCGGAGAATAGGGCTGGGAAAAATGGCCTTGAAAATGGTAGGTGCAAATCTAGGCCAAATCTCACACACACACACATATGTGTGTGTGTGTGTGTATATATATATATATATATATATATATATATATATATATATATATATATATATATATATACATATATACATATATATATTATATATCAACTCTGGCCTTTTTTAATTGGTCTCCCTACATTTGACTTTCCTCTGGGCCACCCAAATAACTGTGTGTATGTGTATGTGTGTGTGTGTGTATGTGTGTGTGTGTGTGTGTGTGTGTTTGTGACTGAAGACTGAATCCAGAGGTGTTCTTCCTCTGAGATACACCTCCAGTTCTATTATAATTTTGTTTTTTATTTTGAAATAGCGCCTTGCTAAGTTGCTACGGCTGTCCTCAAACCTACAATCCTCTTGTCTCAGCCTCCCAGGTATCGAGATTATAGGCATGTGCCATCTCTGGCTCAAATCACTCTAGATAATGGTGCCATATCAATATATGGGAGAGTATCCAAAAGTATGAAGGATTTGGACATTATATTAAGTAAAGAGGAATTAGAGAGCTAAGTGTGTTTTGTTTACATAGAAGAAGACATGTATGATTCTTCATGGACTCTTCAAATCCAGGAGGAAAAAATGATTTGTTTTATGAAGCCAATGGAAATATAACAGCAAATCATGCAAATATCTAGACTGTGTGTCTTCAGAATGGCAATCTTTTATCAGAAAGGCACAAGTAAACACAGGCTATATCAGAAGGGAATAGCACAGAGTTAATTGAGAATGGTCAATACCTAGAATCTAGTCATCCATTTAGTAGAGCTATGTTCCAAGGGTATTGATCAGTTCCAGAGGAATTGAGAAGACATAGCCAGTCTTTTTTTAGATAGAGGCAAGATTATGAACCCTAACATGAAATACCAAGTTTTCTGAACAAGAAGACATGGTTGGTAACCATGAGTTTCGACTAGGTGATGCTATAACTCTGATATAGCAATAAACATGTGTAATGAAGCAACAAAATGGCAATCCAGGAATGCAGTGGAGAAGGAAGAAGTTGGCAGAACAAGTGACAAAAGCAACACAAAGACCAGTCCAAGAAGAACTAAGAAGATAGACAGGTAACTGTAGGAATCAAGGCCCAGAAAAATAAATTAAAATCTTAGAATGAACATATTGAACATATTTGATTAGTGTGAATATGGATCACATGTGACTGAATTTCTTATAAAGCCAGAAGCTGCATAAAACATAAAAATATTTCAATAAGGCTGCTCCAAACACAGTGAGAGTCCTTGGCTTGCATCAGTGAAATTTTTTCTCAGTGTGTGTGTGTGTGTGTGTGTGTGTGTGTGTGTGTGTGTATGTATAACTAAGGATTAAATCTAGGAGCATTCTACCTCTGAACTATACCCCCAGAATCTAAGTTTCTGAGAACCTCACTTAGTTGCTAAAACTGGCCTTGAATCTGTGATCCTCCTTTTTCAGCCTTCCAAGTACTAGTATTACAGGCATGTGCCACCATGCCCAGCTTCCTGAGTTCCTCATTGTGGAAAAAAAACAGAGATAATAACTCAGTCATGTGTAAGATATATATCAAACTAAGACAAAGCACTACCACAGGCAAAGAAAGGTACAAGCAAGAATCTGTGGCTTCACTTTGGAGAGATAGAAACACCTTGGAGATATGCCATCTAATTATGCCTGTGGGAATGGAGAAGGGTTCACAAATGAGGCAACATTAGCAGAAAGGTTGATTGACAGAAATAAAATACTCCAGAATGACTTATTAGCATTAAAAAGGACACCAAACTCATAAAGAATTCTCTATGAAAATCTAAAAGATCAGTGTTGAGGGAGGAAGCACTAGAGAGGATGAAGTTTGAAAGGAAAGTTGGACCCAGACTATCCAAACTCTGAAAGATATTAAGTGCTCTTCTGATGAGCACTACACATAAAATAAGACATCAAGACAAGAACAGGGTGAGACACTGCTCAATAGGTGCTATGAGCTCGATTCAAATCAGCCATAGAGGCAGCTTCTTGACAGAAGAAAAAAAGCAACAAATAGGTGAACAACACTATAAAAACTGAAATACAGCTGATCAGAATCCAGAAGGCCGACCAGGGAGAGCAAAGAAGCCAGTCTGTGTGGCCAAGATGCGACACTGCTGAATAGCGGCTGCCATTGAGCCAGCCCCCGGCGTGGGGTCTACTGACAAAGAAATATTTAAAGACCTTCTGCATGCCCAGTGACCAGAGGTGAAGTGAGCAACTCCTGAACTCCTCTTCCTAGCCAGGAGGAATATCAAGGCACCTTCAACAGTGACCAGAACGCGTGGTACAACCAGCTTAAGCCTGTGCAGGGCCATCCCAGTTCACCTCTCCCTACAGAGCCAGAGCAGAGATCAACTGCACTGCAGAGAGCTTGAATCAAAACTGCCACAGGAGCAGCTTCTTGATGGAAGGAAAGAGAAGCAAAGCAGCATAAAAGTGAGTAAAGCAACAGGGGCAGTTGGTCAGAACCCAGAGCGCAGACCAGGGAGAACAGGGGAGCCGGCACATGCAGGGCAGTAGCAGCCACATTTTTTGTCTGCCGCCCACAACAGCAGGAATCTACCCAAAAGATCTGCAGAGGCCAAATCAGGTCTGTTCTTACAAACTTGCAGGGAATTTTATTTTGTTTCTTGCTGTTGTTTTTTGCTTTCTGAGCTTTTTTGTTTTGCTTTGTTTCATTTTTACTGTTTCACTTTACATTGCTTCAATTTATCTATGTTTGTTCAGAGGACTGGTTGCTTTGTAAGTTTTGCTAGATCCTAGAAGTCAATACCTGAAACCCACCAAAGACACCAATATAGCAGGCAGAAGAAGTAACAGAGTAAACATAACTCAGTACAAGATACCATCCACAGACAGAAAATAAAAATAAGAAACATATAAATTCAGAGAAAGCATGCAGGAGAAACAAAGTTATAAATTTAAGAACAGGGAAACCATGGGAAGGAGAAATACCAAAGAAACAATGATTCAACACAACCCCACAATAACAGAACCCAACAACACTAAATGGCAGAGCTTACCAGAAGAACATTTCAGAGCTTTAATAATAGAAACGTTGCAAAACTTCCAGAAAGAATGCAGAGAGGATTGGAAAGAAATAAAGGAACAAATAAACAAAGAATCTCACACCCTGAGCAGGAATCATAGAGAAGCCTTGACAGAAGTGAAGGATGTGAAAGATGCAATAATAGAAGTAAAGGCATCAATACAAACTATAAACAATAGATTGGACCACATGGAAAACAGAATATCATTCCTAGAAGATGACCATTCCAAAAATGAATCTATTATACATAATCTAGAAAAAAAATAGACAATATGAATTGGACATTGATGAGATCTGGGCCAACTTTAAAAGAGCTAACCTAAGAATAATAGCATAGAAGAGGGACTAGAAGTTGAAACTCATAGAATAAACAACCTTTTCAAAGAAGTAATATCAGAGAATTTTCCAAACATAGAAAGAGAAGTAGACACACAGGTACAGGAAACATATAGAACCCCCTCTGGAGAAGACCAAAGAAGAGGTTCACCACGCCACATAATAATCAAGCTGACTAACATAGAGGCTAAGGAAAGAATTCTAAAGGCAACAAAAGTAAAAGGCCAAGTGACATTTAGAGGCAAACCAATTAGAATCACTCCAGACCTCCCAAACCAAGTCATGAAAGCCAGGAGGGGCTGGAGTAACATATTCCAAACTTTGAAAGAAAATAACTTGCAGCCAAGATTCTCCTACCCAGAAAAACTCTCTCTCAAAATTGACGGGGATATAAAAACCTTCCATGACAAACAGAAACTGAAAGAATTTATGTCTTCCAAACCAGCACTAGAGAAAATACTCAAAGAGATTAACTACAAAGAAGAACTAACACGTAAATGTCAGAACCAGAGAAACAATAATTTCCAGGAAGCAAACAACTAAGCAAAGAAGAATAAACACCACTGAAAACAGAAGTCAAAACTCAAAATGTTAGGAATTAAAAATCATCTCTCAATAATCACACTGAATATAAATGGTCTCAACTCCCCAATAAAAAGGCACAAGGTGGCAAAACGGATTAAAATCCAGAATCCATCTATATGCTGCCTGCAAGAAACACACCTTACATACAAAGATTCCCACAAACTAAAGATGAAGGGCTGGAGCAAGGTAATCCATGTCAATGGAACTCAAAGACAAGCAGAAGTAGAAACCATGATATCATATAAATTAGCCTTCAAGACTAAACTTATCAGAAGAGACAAAGCAGGTCACCTTTTACTAGTAAAAGGAACAATACAGCAAGAGGAAATAACAATTATCAACATCTATGCCCCAAACATAGGTGCAGCCACTTTCATAAAACAAACTCTGCATGATATAAAGTCACACATAGATCCCAATACAGTAATACTAGGAGACTTTAATACTTCTCTCATATCACTAGACCGATCTTCTAAAAAAAAAGGTCAGTAAAGATGCTGCAGACTTAAATAATACCATAAACCAAATGGGCCTGTTAGACACATACAGAATAGTTCATCCAACTACAGCTGAATTCACATTTTTCTCAGCAGCTCTTGGAACCTTCTCAAAAATAGACCACATTTTGGGCCACGAAGAGAGCACTGGCAAACTCAAAATATGTAACATAACTCCGTGCATCTTTTCAGACCACAATGGAATGAAACTAGAAATCAACTCTAAGAAGACCCAGAGTAACCATGTAAACACATGGAGACTGAATACCACACTGCTGAACGAGGAATGGGTCATAGAAGAAGTAAAGGGAGAAATTTAAAAATTTCTAGAAACCAACGAAAACAGAGATAAACATGTCAAAACCTCTGGGACACCTTAAAGGCAGTACTAAGAGGAAAATTTATAGCACTGACTGTCCATATAAGAAGAACAGAAACTCACCAAATAAATAACCTAATGACATAGCTCAGAGCCCTGAAAAACAAGAACAGTTTAACCTCAAAGCCAGTAGAAGACAGGAAATTATGAAAATCAGAGCAGAAATTAATGAAATAGAGAATAAAAAAACAATACAGAAAATCAACAAAACCAAAAGCTGGTTTCTTGAAAAAATAAACAAGATAGATAAACCATTGGCCAACCTAATCAAAAGAAAGAGAGAATCAACCCAAATTACCAAAATAAGAGATGAAAAAGGTGGTATTACCACTGACAGTGCAACTATACAGAGGATCATCAGAAACTATTTTGAAAAACTATACTCCAACAAAATGGAAAATCTGGAAGAAATTGACAATTTTTTAGATACATACAACCTTCCTAAATTGAATGAAGAAGATATAGAAAATTTAAATCAACCAATAAAAATCAAAGAAATAGAAACAGCAATAAAAAGTTTACCATCAAATAAAAGCCAGGGCCAGATGGTCTTCCAAGTGAATTTTATAAAACATTTCTGAAAGACCTAATCCCAATACTTCTCAAACTATTCCGTGAAATAGAAAGAAACAGGACCCTCCCAAACACTTTGTATGAAGCCAATATCCCATTAATACCAAAGTCAAATAAAGATAGCTCAAGAAAAGAAAACTATAGGCCTATATCATTGATGAACTTAGATGCAAAACTGCTAAACAAAATATTAGCAATGCACATTCAAAACCACATCAAGAAAATTATACACCATGACCAAGTCAGGTTCATCCCAGGTTCAACATATGAAAAACAATCCATGTAATACACTACATAAACAGACTCAAAGACAGAAATCACATGCTCATCTCAATTGATGCTGAAAAAGCATTTGAAAAGATCCAACACCCATTCAGGCTAAAGGCACTGCAGAGAATCAGAATAGAAGGAACATACCTCAAAATTATAGAGGCAATATACAATAGGCCTATAGCCAATATCATATTAAATGGAGAAAAACTGCAAGAGTTCCCACTAAAAACAGGAACAAGACAAGGATGTCCATTATCACCTCTTCTGTTCAACATAGTACTTGAGACTCTAGCCAGAGCAATAAGGCAAGAGAAGGAAGTCAAAGAGGTTAAAATAGGGAAAGAAGAACTAAAACTATCCCTCTTTGCAGATGACATGATACTATACTTACAAGACCCAACAAAGTCAGCTAAAAAACTTATAGAACTGATCAACAAATTCAGCAAAGTGTCTGGATACAAAATCAATCTTAAAAAATCAGAAGCTTTCCTGTATGCCAACCATAAAACCACTGAAAAAGAAATCCAGAAAACAATTCCACTCACAATAGCACCCCAAAAAATAAAATAGGGATAAACTTAACCAAAGAGGTAAAAGACCTCTATAAGGAAAACTACAAAAACTTGAAAAAAGAAATTGACAAAGACCTTAGAAGATGGAAAAATCTACCATGCTCTTGGATAGGCAGAATAAATATCATCAAAATGCCCATCCTCTCAAAAGTGATCTACAGATTCAATGCAATACCCATGAAATTACCAAGGTCACTCCTCACAGACATAGAAAAATTAGTCCTTAAATTCACCTGGAACAACAAAAAGCCCAGGATAGCCAAAGTAGTTCTTAGCAACAAGAACCCTGCAGGAGGTATCACAATACCTGACTTCAAACTTTACTACAAAGCCACAGTAATAAAAACAGCATGGTATTGGCACAGAAACAGACACACAGACCAATGGAGCAGAATAGAAGATTCAGAAACAGACCCACATGCTTACAGTCAACTGAATTTTGACAAAGGAGTCAAAAACATACACTGGAGAAAAGATAGCCTCTTTAACAAATGGTGTTGGCAAAGCTGGTTAACCATATGCAGAAAAATGGAAATAAACCCCACTTTCTCACCCTGCACAAGAGTCAACTCAAGGTGGATCAAAGACCTGGAAATCAGGCCAGAAACCTTGCAGCTACTTGCAGAGGGCATAGGCCCAACACTTTAACACATAGGCACAGGTAAAAACTTTCTCAACAAGACCCCAAAAGCACAAGCAACTTAAAGGAAGATCAATACATGGGATTGCATTAAACTGAAGAGTTTCTGTGCAGCAAAGGAAACTATCAAGAACCTCAACAGAGAGCCCACAGAGTGGGAGAAAATTTTTGCCAGCTACTCTTCTGATAGAGGACTAATATCTAGGATCTATAAAGAACTCAAGAAACTCACAGCTAAGAAAGCAAATAACCCAATCAAAAAATGGAAAAAGGATCTAAATTGACACTTCACAAAAAAAATAAATACAAATGGCAAATAAATATATGAGGAAATGTTCAACATCATTAGCAATCAGAGAGATGCAAATCAAAACTACCTTAAGATTTCACCTAACTCCAATCAGAATGGCAATCATCAATGACACAAACAACAACAAATGCTGATGAGGATGTGGAAAAGTGGGAACCCTAATACATTGTTGGTGGGATTTCAAATTAGTGCAATCACTTTGGAAACAATATGGAAAATACTCAGACGAATGGGAATGAACCTACCATATGATCCAGCAATACCACTTCTAGGTACCTACCCAAAAGAACGGAAACCAAACTATCAGTCCAACGCATGTGTATCTATGTTTATAGCTGCACAATTTACAATTGCCAAACTATGGAAGAAGCCAAGATGTCCATCAACAGATGAATGGATTACAAAACTATGGGATATGTACACAATAGAATTTTACTCAGCCATAAAGAAGAACAATATCATGTTATTTGCAGGGAAATGGATGAAACTGGAAAACATTATGTTAAGTGAGATTAGTCAGTCACAAAAAGTTAAAAATCAAATGCTCTCCCTAATATGTGTAAGCTAGGGAGAAACTGGGACATAAGAGGGACTCCAGAAGAAGAAGGAGAATCCTTAGGTGAGCAAAGAATATGACTTAACGGAAGGTGATGGGGGGAGGGGGACACCCTAATGAACATGATGTACTTTCATGAACACATCAAAGTCAATCATTAAACTGAACCTGAGAAGGAGGGAGTAGGAGGGAGAGGGGCGGAATTGGGGAAGGGTTAAATGAGAAATGTGTGCATGTATGCCTTTACCTATACTAGCTTGTACCTAACAAAGATATACAATTACAATGCACCAATCAAAAAAAGGATTTGTTAAAGTTACACCAGGAGATTTTTGATCTATGTAATGCAGAGCCCATTTCTATTAATGTGGCAGAAACAGTTAAGACATTTGTAGATCGGCCTCAAGCCTTGGTCACTACCTGGCCCTTGTTTACCTCCTTGCTGGGAGGAGTTATCGGAGCAACAGCAATAGTCATTCTAGGCTTATGCATTTTACCACTCATTGTACGCCTTGTGATCAATACCTTTGTTAGTATACGAGCAGATTTACATGGAATAAAACTGCAAGCACTGCCTCACACAGGGCCTGGTAGTCAATGATGGGTACAATTTTCTTAGGGCAATATCAACCTAAGACAGGGCTCGTTGAATGACTCATGGAGACCCCATGACGGGTAAGATTATGCACCTGGTATGAAAGGACCTAAGATAGGCACAGTCCTTCATGCATTTTAAAATAAAAACAGGGGAGTTGTGTGAGTCCACCTGGGCCCTTTCCCTCCTAGCAGTTGCTATCTGTATATATGAGTAATTATACTGATTATTCTCCTATGGCTGCTTTGGCGTCTCAAAATCTGGTGATTGCTCCTAGGATGCGTAGATGAAAGACCCTCCTACTTCTTAGAAGGTAAATATATGACTCTAAAGGTTTATGGTTGTATGACTCTAGAAAGTTTGCTTGACCAGGCTATGTTAAGAATGTGAGCTATACGTGGAAAACGAAGAAAGGGTGCTAATTGTGCTCTGACAATGATTGATATGTCATAAATGTATACATAACCCTATTGTACTCAAGAAATGTATAAAAAAAATCCGTGCTGAATAATAAAAATTAAAAAAAAACAGTTCACAAAATGTGATTCCTGGACCAGCAGGAAAAAAAAAAAAGGCAAGAACAGAACAAATAGGGAAGTTGTCTAAAAAGGGCAGTGACATTCATACATAAGTGCTTTCATAGATTTCCTTCATGGTATTCTAAGCAGAAGAAGAAAGCAATATTAGCTATGGGAAGAGATGATTAAATCCTGTAATAGAATAGTGACAATGGGTGAAGAGAGAAAATTGGATTAAGGCTCTACTGGTAAATTCTATCCAACATTTAAGAAAGAAGTTTTAAAAGGAAATAAAATTATCTCTATTTGCAGAAGGCATGATACCTCAAAGATACAAAAAAAATCAACTAGAAGATTTCTAGAGCTGATAAATTCAGCAAAGTAGTCAATACTAGATCAATTTAGAAAAATCAATAGCTTTTCTATACGCCAATCATAACAATTCCATTCACAATAGCCACAAAAAAAAAAATACTTAGGAATAAATTTAACCAAGGAAGTAAAAATCCTCTACAGTGAAAATTATAGAACACTGAAGAAAAAAGTTGAAGATGACCTTAGAAGATGCAAAGACCTCCCATGTTCTTGCATAAGCAGAATAAACATCATCAAAATTATCATACTATCCAAAGTGACCTACAGATTCAATGCAATCTCTATCAAAATACCAATGATTATGGGAAAGGAGGGAGCTGGAGGAAAGCCCACCAAGTGCCACATCATGTTTGTCACTATCACTATAAACTGCATTATGATGTGAGACTGTAATGCATCAATAAAAATATTAAAAATACTGATGATATTGTTCACATAACTAGAAAAAAACAGTCCTAAAATTCATATGGAAAAGAAAAGACCCAAAATATCCAAAGCAATTCTGACCAATAAAAAACATAATGGAGGCATGATAATAACTGATTTCAAATTATACTACAGAGATATAGTAATAAAAAAGCATAGCATTTGGCACAAAAACAGTCACATAAACCAATGGAACAGAATAGAAGATACAAAAACAAATCCTCACATTTATAAGTTGTTGATTTTTTTTAAAGGAGCCAAGAAACATACACTGGAAAAATACTAGCCTTTTCAACAAATGGTGCTGGGAAAACTGGATATCCACATGTAGAAGGATAAAAATAGATCCCTGGTTCTCACCCTACACAAAGGCAACTCAAGATAGACCAAAGTCCTAGAAATTGTGCCAAAAATTTGCAGTTACTAGAAGTAAACAGAGGACCAACTCTCCAAAATAAAGGCACAGATAGAGACATTCTCAATAAGACCCAAAACCCAGGAAATAAAACCAAGAATCAATATATGAGATGTCATCAAATTTTAAAACTCTGCAAGCAAAGGAGGCAATCAAGAATAAAAAGAGAGATCCTAAAGAATAGGAGGAAATCTTTGCCACAGAGTACAAATATCAAGAATATGAAATGAACTTTAAAAGATTAACACTAAATCATCACCATCATAATCATCATCATCATCCAATCCAAAAATGGGCAGTAAAACTAAATAGATACAGTTTAAAAGAATAAATAGAATTGGTCAATAAATATGTTAAAATGTTCAACATCATTAGAAATTTTGGAAACACAAATCAAAACTAGAGATTCAATCTAACTCCAGTTATAAAGGCAATCATCAAGAATCAAACAATAACAAATATCAGTGAGGATTTGGGGAATTAAGAATGCTTAT
>PVLC010041172.1:0-13629 GCA_004027655.1 Graphiurus murinus | reverse complement strand
TTTTTTCCCCCTTAGTTCATCATGGGCTTTTATGTTTATAATTTTATTTGATCCTAACCACAACCCTTTGAGAGAGGCACTAGTCTCCCCAGTTTACAGATGAGATCATCAAGGCTCAACAAGATTAAAGAATTGGCCCAAGTTCTCTCCTAGTTAATAAGTTAGAGCAGAAACTCAGACTTCTGATCTCTCTTTCTTTTTTTTAAATTCACTAATTTATTTATTACAGTGCTGAGGCTCAAACCCAGAGCTTCAGACAGTGAAGGCAAATGCTCTACCACTGAGTTACATCCTCAGCTCTGATTGCTCTTTCTTTTCTGACATCTTAAACTCTAACAGACACATTTTCATACAAGAACACTCACACCTAGTACTGAAAAATTAAAATGTTTATTGGAAATTTTATTCATGTCATCTTAGCTAATATTTTCCCTTTTGAAATTATTTTTCACTTATCAGCTGCTATAATTTGGAACTTTGAATGTCTCCCAAAGGCCCACGTGTTGAAGGCCTAGTCCCAACCTATGGTGCTATTTGAGGTGGTAGAACCTTTAGGAAGCAGGGCCTACTTGGAGAAAGTTAGGTATTGGAGGTATGCCCTTGAATGGGGATACTGGGACCCCAGATCCTTCCTCTCTCTTTGCTTCCTGACCACCAAGAGATGAACAGGCCTTCTCCAGCATGCACTCTCACCATGATGTACTGGGCCACCACAGACCCAAAGCAATAGAGATAGCCACCATGGATTGAAACTTCTGAAACCATGAGCCCAAATCAACCTTGCATCCTTTTAAGTAGATTATCTCAGGTATGTTGTCACGGTAACAGAAAGCTAACAGAAAATTGGTTGTAAAATTCTAACCCACTCAGGCATATATGTATTGGATCGACACATATCATGGACACTAAGGAGACACAGATGGTTAAGAATCACTTGTGGACCTTGATTTAATTCTCAACTTAACCCTGTAAAGTCCTCATTTTAGAATCAATGATTCTGTAGGATCAGAGAGATCAAGTAATTCATTCACTGAGATGGAACTAATAAGTGGCCCAGGCAGTATCTGACCTCAGCTCTTTTTGGCAACAGAACCCAGGTACTTTTTGAGTTATTACACCGTCCTCTCTGGGAGTAGGTATTCAATAAATATCTTCAGTTCACTCTGATCTGTCAGGTCCCACGCAACACGGGGTAGAGCAAAGCAGGCCAGCCACTTCACTTGCCGGAGCCAAGCGAGAAGGAGAGTATCACGGCCGGGCCCACCACCTTGGGGAGTCGGGGTAGCCCCCCAAAAAACCGCACTGAGCGGGGAGTCCAGTCAGCGGTCAGGCGGCACCGCAGGATCTCAGCTTTATTCGAACACACAAAAGAATATATGGGAAGGTCAGATAGGGAGGTGAAGCTGGGGGAGGGGGAGCCAATGGGAGCAGATCTCATCACCGGTAGCTGTGGGGGAGGGAGGTAGGCCTTTCCTTGACCCACCCACCGGCTTCCCTAGGGTGGAGGGGTCAGATTTGACCAAGAAAGGTCAGAGCCTGTGAGTGCTGAATGCCACATGACATGAGCAGTCCCTACACTGATCTTTTGAAGGCAAGTGGGCAAACTTGAGTACCTATGAGCTGTTGTTCCACTGTCAACAGATCAGGGTGGCGCAGATGGAGCTGCATTTGGAGATCATGCATGAGACAGAAGATAGCTCTCCTTCACCAGTTAAACAGATTTGAAATCTCCCTTTCTAGAAAGCTTCCTGGCCTTATCTGAATTTTCTTAGCTTTAGAGCATCACACCTACCTCTCTCCTTTCTTAGCTTAACCTGCAAATGATTTTCCTTGAGGCATTTACTGAGCAGTCACAAAAGTATCTTCAGTCCACCCACATGGCAATTTCTGTGTGTTTACAGGAGAAGAACCTATCTCTGGTTTTTGGCCTACAGAAGACAGCATCCTGGATTGCATAAATCACTGCAGACAAGGTCCACATCAGCCCTGAATCCTCTGTACTCACTCCTTTCTCATGCAGGCCCTTTCCAGAGGAAGATCAGAATCACCTTCTCAGCCTTTAGAAGTTCAAGAGGAAGAAGAAGAAGAAGAAGAAGAAGAAGAAGAAGAAGAAGAAGAAGAAGAAGAAGAAGAAGAAGAAGAAGAAGGGTTCTTCTAAGAAGAAGTTTTCTCTTTTCTTCTCCCCTTCTCTCTCCTCCTGTCTCTCTCTTGATCTCTCTTTCTATCTTGTACTGGGGATTGGGCTTAGAGGCACTCTACCTCTGAGCTATACCCCAAGCCCATTTTTTATATTTTGTTTTTGAAACAGGGTCTCTCTAGTCTCACCACATTGCCAAGATTGTCCGTGAATCAGTGATATTTCTGTCTCAGCCTCCCAAGTACTGGGATCATAGGTGTGTGCCACCATGCCCTGTTCCAGTTCCTTTATAACCAGCTCTCTCCATGTTCAGCCTTCTTCTCCTGCCAACTTCTCCGGCCTTCATCCCCTCCAGTTGTCAGACCGACAGTCAGTGGCCTGGCTGAGGATCACAATCTACAAAGACCATGCTCCAGGCGGGAAGTCAGAGCTTGACTCTATTTCCCCATTTCTTGCTGCTTCACACATATATACATATAGTGATTGATATATATATAGTGTGTGTGTGTGTGTGTTACTGGGGGGTTGAACCCAGGGACATTCTACCTCTGAGCTATACCCTCATCCCTATTTTATTTTATTTTATTTTGCGGTCCTGGGGATGGAACCTGAGGGCATTCTACCTCTGAGCTACAGTCCCAGCCCTATTTTTTATTCTTTATTTTGAAACAGGGTCTCACTAAGTTGCGGAGGGCCTCACTAAGCAGCTGAGGCTGGCCACAAACCCAGATCCTCCAGTCTCAGTCTCCCAAATGCTGGGATTACAAGCGTGTGCCACCACACCCAGCTCTTATTTTTATTTTGAAACAGGTCTTGCTAGGTTGATGAGAGTCTCACTACTTGCTGAGGTTGTCCTCGAATCTGTGATCCTCCTGTCTTAGTCTCCCAAGTACTGGGATCAGAGGCGTGTGCCACCACGCCCAGCTCCTGTATATAGTTTTGACATATGTTTATCCAGTCTACTAATCCTCTATTAAACTGGAATCCCAGAATGTTAAGAATGGGCTGAACTTAAGAGTCCTCTAGTTCATGGAGCACCTCCACAGCTGTTCCCAAACACCTCCAGGATCTTTGGCATTTGACTAGAAGTCTCCCTGTATTATATTGGCAGCTCCAGGGTAGGGAGGGGGGCCTTCTTGTTGTTCCTTGTATACATGTCTGGGTGCCTCTGAAACTGAGGCTGGGCTTTCCAATGTCAGTGTTCATCATCATTGACCAGGGAAGCGGAATCCTTTAGTTCCCATCACCCTCAAGGGACCTCTTAGTGCCAGTAGACCTGCAGCTACAGGTAGGGCTGCTCTACTCCACTTCTGTTCTGCCAGGAATGGCAGGCGTGACTACTTTGAGACTGAGGCCAAGCACCCACTCTGCCTCTGGTCTCTGCCCACTCAGCCACCCCTAGTCCAGTGCCCTTCCCTCTCTCCCTGGACTAAGTAGCCTGATGTGAGCAGCAGAGAGGGGACCTCGGTAAACAGACTCTCCTATATCCATCTCTGCACAAGTCTTGCCCCCACACATCCCAGCCTGGGAACCTCAGCAGGGCATCTGTGCTCGCTGATGGCTTGGGCTGGTCATGGTAATCATGTCCTGATGAGGATTAATGAGCTCCCCGGGCCTGTTGGGTGACTCTGCTCTGGGAAACCATCCAACCCAGAGCTGGATCTCTCCCTGTAGCCCAGCATGGTCTACCATGAGTCAGAGCTTACAAATGCTGAAATTACCACCACGTTTCCTAGGGGTGACGCATCTTCCCAAATGCCATCTCTATAGACTGTCTTCCACAGTAGGCTTTCTCGTCGGGCTGCAAGTTGGCTTAAGCTTCTGAAAGATTCTTTTTGTGTCAGTTGTAAATTCTTCCTGCTAGGGGAAGGAGCAGTGGCTTGGGTCTCCAAAAGGAAAGATTACCAAAACATATTTTAAACATGTTCCTGGAATGTGTTAGATGATTTATTTGTTTTAGACAGAGCATTTATCTTCCTAATGATACTTAATTTAGGGTAATGAGAGAAATAAATGGCATTCCATCACCCCAGATTACTTAGATAGGCAACCCTGGAGGTGGGAAACAAAAAGGGAGCCAGTAAGCAGAGTTATAAAACAATGTGCTCCACATCCATGGTGGCCAGAGATGCCCCCGCTTAGACCCTGTATGTCCAAGTGATTACAAGCTCCATGCTTTTGCTCCCAGAGGTAGGTCCATACACCTTGTCATCTTCCCATTGGTGTAGAGAGTCCCGCCATCTTGGGAGCGACTGGAGGAACAAATCAGGCAGAGAAAGAGGTGCTTCCTGTGTCCAGGAAGTAGGGAGCAGCACCCTAAAATGAAAATCAGTGGAATGAATGTTCCCCTTCCAACAAGTATCTTATTCCCTAAGAGAGGAGTAAGCTTTGGGGACTCTTTGCTGGCCAACTCCCGATTTGCCTCTCTCGGATCTTAGAATTCCTAGACCTTAATATCAGGACGCAAAAATATTCCAGGGAACAGAGAATGGGGCAAGGTAGGGGGAAAGAGCATGACCTTACACAAGATTTAGACTCAGAAGAAAAGAGTTTGAAAGAAGGATGAAGAAGGAAGAAAAGGATTGCTTCTCACTGCTATGGGATCTTGGACAAGTTATTAAATTGCTCTGGTTCTCAATGTATTCAATGTGAAGAAGGAAAAACATCAACAATAATAAGAATAGCTACTTTACAGAAGAATAACTGCTATCATCTAAATGTTTGTGTGCCTCCCATCACACACACCCAGGTATTAGTAGGTAGAGCCTTTGGTTAGGTGATTAAGCCATGAGGGCTCATGCCTATGAAGATGACACATGCTTTCGCAAAATAGGTACAAGAGATCTTATTTGTTCCTTCCACTATGTGAGGACACACTTAAAAGGCCCTATCTCTGAACCATACATCCCTCACCAGACACTGAATCTGCCTATGCCTTGAACCTGGACTTCTCAGCATCCCAAACTATAAAGAATAAATTCCTATTGTTTATAAGCTACCAAGTCTCTAGTAGTTTGTTATAGCATCCAAAATGTGGCAGCTGAATAATATTTATGAAAGTGTTTTGGAAGCTGTAATATCCTGTACAATTGTTTCTTATTTTCTTATTACTAAAACCATGACTAGCTAGGTAAGAATCATCCACAGTCTTGGAAATGGAATGCAAAGGACTTGCCCTCCCTGTGGTGGGCCAGTAGAGAGTTTGAAGGACTGTTTCTAGCACCTAAGAGGTATATTCAGGTATGTACCTAAGCATTACTATTCTGATTCTGACGTAGGTCGAGATAGCACAAGGACACAGAGTAAGACCTTCCTGCACTTAGTCCTTTATCACTTCCCTGACATTTGGCTGAATGTGTTAATGATTCTAGATCTCAGCCTCTTCAGATACCAGCTTCTTCAGAAATGCTTGGTAGTTGAATTGCAATCTACTTTGGATGTTGAGCTGGAATCTGCCCACACTCTCAATAAGAGGGCACTTCTAAACACTCTGCTCAGGCTCCCTTATCTAAGATCCTTTCTTCAAAGGATGGGTAGAAAGTGGGGAGTTGGGAGTGGCAGGGGGCATGGGAGAGTAGTTGGGGTGTGTGTGCATGCACGTGTGTGTGTGTGTGTGTGTGTGTGTGTGTGTGTGTGTGTAATAGCCACTGCTGATCTTCAACTTTCCCATTTGATCATTTTCTCCCATAAAGGAGAAAGGGGAAAAAAAATGATGACTGAAGTTTCAGCTACCCTAACTTTTCCTTCCCTGGTCTCTACCCTCATTCTTGACTCTCAATTTATCCCCTTCTTTCTTTCGACCTTCACCCTCACCCCTGGCTTTAGTGTTTCTCTTCTCTTGTCTTTAGATTTTAAACACTGGGCCTTTGGGGTCAAATAGCAGGTTCCTTTAGAGGAAAATAGGATGTGTGTTCTGAGACCAGCAAGGTAATCTGCAGGTTCTCAGGAAAAGGAAAACAAGTTCCCCTGGAGGATCTCAAGTGGCCTACTCTGGTTTGATGTTAGGTCTGCTATTCCTAAATCATTAGAGATGTGTGCATTCCTAGCTCATCCAAAGCCAGTGGAAACTTAGTCATATTCTATGTAGTCATCAGATCTTAGTTCATTCGGGCTTCTATAACAAACCAGCATAGACTAGTGGCTTATAAACAACAAAAAATTATTTCTCACAATTCTGGAGCCTGGGAAATCCAAGATCAAGACTCCAGCAGATTCAGTGTCTGGTGAGGGCCTACTTCCTAGTTCATAGATGTCAACTTCCTGTGCCTTCACCCAGCAGAAGGAGCAAAGGAGCTCTCAAGAGACTCTTATAAGGGCATTAATCACATTCCTAAGGGCTTCAACTTATGACCTAATTGTGTCCCCAAAACTCCCACCTAATACTATCACATTGGGGATTAGGTTTCAACATATTAAATTGGAGGAGAACAAGCATCCAGTCTATGACAAGTTACTTTTAGTCCTTCACCTCAGGTTATTTAGTTGCCTGTTAACCACCTACTTGTTACTCCTCACACTTCTTTTTTTTTTTTTTTTTTTTTGCAGTACTGGGGATTGAACTCAGGGGCATTCTACCTCTGAGCTATACCCCCAGCCCTATTTTTTATTCTTTATTTTGAAACCGAGTCTCACTAAGTTGGGGAGTGCCTCACTAGGTAGCTGAGTCTGGCCGCGAACCCGGATCCTCCGGTCTCAGCCTCCCGAATGCTGGGATTACAAGCGTGCGCCACCACGCCCGGCTCACTCCTCACACTTCTAAGTGCTTCCTATCCTTCATGGTAACTGCTAAATTTCTAATTGTCCTCAGTGGGCATACTGCTTCTAAAAATAGAGGGATTTAGTAAATTGGGACTCTTCAGAAGGCTCACGTCTTGTCTTAGGTAAGGCTTTCTAGAGGCAGAGCTTGATGTGGGGATTCTTGCACAGATGACTTATGAGTGGCGTGCTCTTGAAGAAACTAGAAAGGAGGAAGGGGGCAGCATGGGGAAAGGGAGAAGCTAAGCTGGAATGTGATTTCAGGAGAGATGTGGCATCAACCTGATCTTTTCAAGAGCTCTAGAGTATAGGCACCACAGAATGTCCTGCATTGAGGCAAGTAGTGGGTGCTTTGGAATCCCACAGTGGGTCTCTGACTATAGGCTGGGAAGGAGTGTCATTCCCAGGCATGTGGGCAGGTGTCCCAGTTCTGGGTCACTAGCAACCCATAGTAGCTGGAGGAGGGGTACCCTGAATGTAAGAGCTCTCAGGGGCACCAACCTCTGCAACATACCCTCTGACTTTTTTGTTTCAGTCCTGGAGTTCTGACATAAGAATAAATTCTAAATGTAGAAAATAATGAAGGTACTTATGGTGGTATTAATTATGATAAAACATTTTAAAATGTAAAAACCTGATGTTTCAACAGAACAGGAATAAGTAAGTAAATTATGTAATGGTATAATTAAGTAAATACATTGTGCACTTGCACAATACTCTGCCCCACAAAACCTGGCCCATGTCTACTTCCTTAATTTTATCTGATACCATTCTCCCTCCTTGCTTACTATACTCTATCCAAATTGGTCTCCTTGCTGCTCCAGGCTTTCTACCTTCCTGGGGTTCTTGTAATTACTGTTTCCTCTGCCTGAAACATTCTGTTCAAATCTGCACATGGCTGTTCCTGCAAATCATTCGAGATTCAGATCTCATGTCATCCCTTCAGAAAGGACTTCCCTAAACACTCATCTTAATAGTTTACCTAGTCACTCTCTGATATACTCTATTTTATAGCACTTATTGCTCTAATGCTTGCTCATTTATTTACCTACTTATATTTTAACTATCTTCCCTCTCCTACAGTAAAAGCTTCATGAGGTTGTGACCTTACCTGTTTTATTCACTGCTTTATCCAGAACCTACAGCATGGGAGATACTCAACAGATGGCTGTGTGATGAGTGAATGAACAAATACGCCGTTTAAAAGGATATTTACCAAAATTGTGTAATAAAATTAAAAACGACCAAAATCTACCATTAAGTAAACAAATCACATATGAAATGTCGCATGTTATGTAATGAATTCTGCATTGAAAGAACTGCTCCTGGCCTGATGAAATAACAAGGACTTCAAGGATTTTCTCTTACCTTCAACAACTAAAGATCTGCACACACTATATAATACAATAGTTTCAGACCTTGGATTGTAGTTAGCACAGGGTTGTGACCTGGGGGGAAAAAACAAGGTGAGTCCTGTGACTGTTTTAGCTTATGGGCTAGAGGTAGTTTCCAAGCTGCAGTGTTGGGGGAGAGAGGACTAGAACAGAGCTTGAGGGTTTCATCAAATTGAGAGACTAAAGTCCAGGGAAGGCAAGAGGGCTAAAATTTGAGAAGCATATCAGAAGGAGGGACCTTCCCTGAGATAGAGCTCCAAAGGTCTACAGATTGAGGTTTACTTTTATTTTTATTTTTTAGATTGTATCCTTAAACTCCTTGGTTCAAGAGATCCTCCTCCCTCTGCCTCCCAAGTAGCTGGGATTACAGGTGAGCACCACCATGTCTGACATATGTTTTTGACTGAATATTGATCTGAGCATGAGAGAAAACAACATGAAAGTGGGAAAAAATATACATACACCCAACAATGGAAAGCAAGAGCACCCACAATTCCTAGAGTGCACAGAATTCTGTTCCCATAAGCCAGAGTGGAAAGCCCTCATAATACAAAGAAGGTCAATAGAGTCCTCAGCAGAGTATCATCAAAGAAGTGGGGCTAGCCGGACATGATGGCGCACACTTGTAATCCCAGTACTTGGGAGGCTGAGACCGGAGGATCCAGGTTCGCAGCCAGCCTCAGCTACTTAGTGAAGCTCTCCGCAACTTAGTGAGGCTCTCTGCAACTTAGTGAGAACTTGTTTCAAAATAAAGAATAAAAAATTGGGCTGGGGGTGCAGCTTGGAGGTAGAATATTCCTGGGTTCAATCTCCAGTACCACAAAAAAAAAAAAAAGAGAGAGAGAAGTGAAGCTATATTTGCTCTCATCTAACTGCTCTGGACACTCCCTAACAAAGCCTAAAAGCAAGCCTTGGAGGAATCAGACTAACTCAGCTTCATGGCAGAACAAAGGAGAGCACTATTTAAAGGATTATGACAAACCTTAGTATTCAACAACGTAAAATTCACAATATCCAAAAACCAATCAAAGCTTCTCAAGTAGGAAAATGGTATCTATAACCAGGAGCAAAATCAATAAGTAGAAAGACCCAGAAATGACAGAGATGATGGAATTAGCATATAAGAATATTAAATCAGCTATTATAAACATGTTCCAGCAGGACATGGTGGTGCATGCTTGTAATCCCAGTACTTGAGAGGCTGAGACCGGAGGATTCAGGTTTGTGGCCAGCCTCAGCTACTTAGGCACTCCGCAACTTAGTGAGATCCTGTTTCAAAATAAGGAAAAACAACAACAACAACAAAAACATTTTCCACATGCGGAGGAAGATTCATGAACACAATGAAAAGTGACATGGAAGATACAAAAAGGATCCAAATGAAACTCCCAGAGATGAAAAATAAAATACCTGAAATAAAATATATATATATATGTATATTGCATGAGATTAAGAACAAATCGTGTAATTCAAAAGGGTCGCAGTGTGGTGGATCTTAATTTCCTTTTTAGTTGGCAGCATGTCTTTTGACTACTACAAATGGAGTAGCAGATTTGAAAAAGAATTATTGTAATACACAAAATGACCCCAATGTCAGCAGTGATTTTACCTGCAGTCATTAACAAAATATAAGCTCTCACAGCATCTACAACATCACAAAGAGAATAGTAATTTCTGGTCCTTTTTGTGTTTGTGTGGTACATACTGAATCCTCGGTTGTAGTTTAAAAAAAAAATTACCAAAAAAAAAAAAAAAAAAGATTTGCCAGTGCTCTGAAAGTATTCACAGGAACGGAGCATAAATAGGAAACAGGGTTCCAGCTCCAGGAAATTCCTCTCAATCTGATGGAGGCTGACTACACCCCTGCCTGTCCAAGGTCTGGCCTAGAATCTGAGGGGGCCACACAGGGTGGGCTTCTGTCCGTAGCAGAGGCTCCTCAGTCACTTGCCATATCTCTAAACTTTGCCAGGACCAGCCACAAGTAAAGACACAGTCCATGTACGTCACAGATGCATGTTCTCTTCTTTCCCTTTGGGAAGATGTTCTTGGGAGTTATTTGCCAGGAAGTTGGTCACTTCCTGCTCAAATGATGAAGTTTCCAAAAGACAAAAATAGTTTCTCTTGCTGGACATGGTGGTGCACGCCTATAATCCCAGTTCTTGGGAGGCTGAGCCAGGAGGATCACAGGTTCAAGGTCAGCCTCAGCAATTTAGTGAGGCTGTCAGCAACTTAGCAAGACCCTGTTTAAAAGTAAGAAATAATCTAATAATAGGTCTGGGAGTGTAGCTGGGAGGTAGAATGCCTCTGGGTTCAATATACAGCACCAAAAAGAAAAAGAAAAGAAAGAAAGAAAAAAGAAATAGCTTCTCTTGCCACATGGAATTGGCTAGAGATGTCCCCATGTGTCAGAAGGCAGGGCACAGAAGAGTTCTTCCCCATCTCAGAAAGCCGAAAGGCAAACGTGTCCGGGAGCTTGGAGACAGAGGCAGCTGCTGCTGGAGGAGCAGCACAGCGGGGCCCACTGGGCCTGAGGGTTGAGGGCAAAAGGACCCAGAAAAGCAGCAAGTCTGAGAGAGAAATCGCCAGAAATATACTGAGCGTGAGATGAAGCACACGAAAGAAAAGAGCACAATAAAGGATGAGTAAGAGCCAGAAAACTCACCCAACGCTCTTGCTGTGCGGCCTGGGGCTGATATGCACAGCGCTGCATTGAGCATGCGCACTCGTGGGTCTCCTGGAGATCCTGCTTCCATTTCCTGTGGACATATGCTGGTTGCTGGATGACACGCAGGGTTGTTCCATTTTTAATTTCTTGATGAACCTCCACATTGTTTCCCATAATATGCTAACTGACGCTCCGCACCAACTGCGAGCAAAGGTTTCCTTTTCTCCACACTCTTGCCAACTTTCGGTCATATTGGTGATAACCACCCTGGTAGGTGTGAGCTGATACCTCATTGTGCTTCTGATTTGCATTTCCTGGTGATTGGTGATGGGGAGCACCTTTTTGTATGCCTGTTGGACATCTGTATGCCTATGGGGTTATTTGTTGTTGTTTGTTTTTTCATTTTATTATGTTTTTGCTAACTCTTTGCTTTTTGTTCGGCTTTTCTGTGAACCTACAATAACTGGAAAGAAATACTTCCGTGGATTTTTCATTAAAGAAGGCCCTCCAAAAAAGATTTTGCAAATAAATAAAGTCAATGGAGGAGATCAGAGTAGTCTTCCATGCAGATTAATTCTAAATAATTTATGTAGAATCCAGTATTAAGGAGAAGGAGCATAAATGCCTACTCTATACATGAGAGCCACACAGTGATTTTCGTCCAGAAAGTATGGAAAAAGGGAGAGGGAGCTTTTGTTTTGTTTTGTTTTATATTTGAAATTGGACCCAAAGCCATTCTATGTCTGAACTACACCCCCAGCCTTTTTTGGAACAGGGGCTTTCTAGGTTGCTGAGAGTCTTGCTACATTTTGAAGCTGGCCTCAAATCAGCAATCCGCCTGTCTCAGCCTCCCAAGTACTGGGATTACAGCCTGGCTGGGAGGCTGTGTGTGTGTGTGTGTGTGTGTGTGTGTGTGTGTGTGTGTGTGTTGTACTGGGGATTGAACCCAGGGGCATTCTACCTTTGAGCTATACCTCTAGCCCTATTTTATTCTTCTATTTTGAATTAGGATCTCACTAAGTTGCAGAGGGTCTCACTAAGTTGCTGAGGCTGGACACAAACCTATGATCCTCCTGTCTCCTGTGATCCTCGAGTACTGAGAATGCAAGTGTACTCCACCATGCCCAGATTAATTTTTAAAATTTTAAAACAGGGTCTCACTAAGGTGCGGAGGGCCTCGCCAAATTGCTGAGACTGACTTCGAACCTGTGATCCTCCTGTCTCAGCCTCCCAAGTACTGGGATTACAGGTCTGCACCATCATGCCCACTGACTTCCCTTGCTTTTGCTGACCTTAACAGTTTTGAGTACTAGTCAGATACTTTGTAGAACATCTCTCTAATGAGATTTATCTGATGTTTGTCTTAGATTAGACTGGGATTATGGGTTTTAAAGGAGGAAAACCACAGAGATAAGGTGGCATTGTCATCATATTATGTCAAGGGTATATACTACCAATGTGATTTATCATTGTCAATGTTAACCTGGATAACCTAACCTAAGGTAGTGTTTGTCATATTTTCACATTATAAAGATACTCCCAAACCAAGTGTGATGACACATGCCTGAAATCTCAGTACATGGGAGGCTGAGACAAGAGGATTGCAGTTTCGAGACCAGCCTCAGCAATGTCAGTGAGATGCTCAGCTGAATTTAGCAAGATTCTGTTTCAAAACAAAAAATAAAAAGGGCTGGGACTGTAGCTGGGAGATAGAATGCCCCTGGGTTCTATCCACAGTACCACAAACAAAACAAACAAACAAGGAAAGTTAGAGAAAATGTCCATGGACAATAGGAGCCTAAGAGCCAGGCGTGGTAATCCTCGTACTTGGGAGGCTGTGACAGAAGGATCACAGGTTTGAAGCCAGTCTCAGCAATTTAGCAAGGCCCTCAGTAACTTATCAAGACTGGTTCAAAATAAAAAATAAAATAGGATTAGCAGTGTAGCTTGGTGGTAGAATGCTCCTGGGTTCACTCCCTAGTACCATAAAACAAAACAAACAAAAAACCTATCATGCTTAGAAGCATGATATTTATTTTGAAAAAAAAAGATTTTGAACATACTTTTATGGTTTTTACTTTCATGTGAATTTGCCTTTAGAAACTGTATCCCCTGTGCACAGTGCACAGTGGGGGCTTTAAGCAACGGGACACCACCTCCCAATTAGCAGTTTTGTCTCATTAGACATTATGTTATATGACTTCAGCATGTATCGTTATGCTGGTCAGCACTTATTGTAGCCTAAACACTTACATACCCACTCCCCAAAATTCTGTGGTGGGCAGAAGCAGGGTGTGGTACAGTGGTTGCTTTATTCCACTTGGGCTGCCACAGTAAAATACAGTAGGCTGAGTGGCCTTGCAGCTCTGGGGTCAGACTGAAGGTGCAGCTGAGCATGGTGACACATGCTTGTAACCCAGTACTACAGGAGAATCTCAGGTTCACGGCCAGCCTCAGCAACTTTGTGAGGTCCTCAGCAATTTAGTGAGATCCTGTTTCAAAATAAAAGGTAAAATAAGGCTAGGGGTGTAGCTCAGAGATAGAATGCCCCTGGGTTGAATTCCCAGTACTGCAAAAAAAAAAAAAAAAAAAAAAAGTATCGAGGAGCCTTCAGGAGTAATTAGGATTAGATAAGGTCATGATTGCCGGGCGTGGTGGCGCATGCTTGTAATCCCAGC
>PVLC010041171.1:0-13974 GCA_004027655.1 Graphiurus murinus | reverse complement strand
TCACTGAAATGAAGTGGAGTCAATCTCTGCAAGTCAGTCAAATGTTTGCAAAGGTAACATTTTCTACTGGTGCAAAAACACAATTAAAAAAAAAAAAGCTTCAGAATGATCCTGAAGGCAGGGAAAGCTTGCATTGCCTTAGACGATGAGAAAAAATGAGGGATATAAGACTATATTAGAGAAAAAGATGTAATCTTCTATTACCAGGTTTATAGCTATATATAAAACCCACATACACTATTCCTAGCTCCTCACCTTCTCCTGTTCAAACCCCTAATAAACGGTGAATTCCTTTAGTTTAAAGATTGTGGCTTTCACCTTTAAGCTTTTATAACTGTTGGAAGAGAGGAAAATTAAAGCTACATAACCTCGTCTCCTATTTTCCAAAAGGAATATATATATATATATATATTTGAGTATATATATATACTCAAATCTCACTGATAATATATGTACATATATTATCAGTGAGAGTTGAATCTTTGGCGAAGAAGGCATTTTCTTGATGTGCATGACACACGTCCGTACCAACTCTTTAATGCAATCAACACAGCGGCTTATTTCGGCAATGACTCCCAAGAGCACTGGGGCTGGGGTTCAGGCGAGCAGAGCTCGTGGAGGACTGACCTGGCCGTGTCCTAAGGCAGGAGGCCAGGGTGTGGGCTAGGAGTATTCAGCACCCCGTGCATATCGCAAAGAAGGCCCCTCAGCAATACCAAACAAATCAGACCGCCAAGAATTTTTTTTTTTTCTTGTTCCTAACTTTCCCATAAAAAGATTCAGGTAAATGTAGCATGACGAGCCAATTTAAGCCAATTTCAAAGTTATTTGAGTAATTGGTTATTAAGATAACAGTCTCAAATTTCAATCCAGCAATTATTTTCTTAAAGACACAGACCCAGGCATCAGGAGCGAAGTGTGCCCCGTTGAGGTGAGGTAGCCTGGTTTCCTAGGGAGAGTGGCATTCTCTGGTGGGACCTGGTGGGCCCCGCCCAAGTCTCTTTCCTCTTCTCCAAAAGGAGCCTCAGATGCCCACAATTGAGGAAGTTTCCAGAATTCAACAGAACCACGCTTCCAAAGAGACCCACACTGCATCCTTGTCTGGTTGTTATGAAGACCCAAGGACCGGCCGTTTCTCATTCTCCGTCTGTCTGTCTCAGGCACACACTCAAACGCTCAGGCGCATGTCGGGCAAGTCTTCACCTTCAGCTGAACCCACAGAGGGATTTCTGGTTGTCCCCAGGAGGCCACAGCACAGCCTCGTGGTGTCCTGATGGAAGGTGGCTGTGGCAGAGGTTCTTGGTGGAAGGCCAAGTTTGCCTTTCTAATGATGGGTGGAATTACCTCGGAAGGAAGACAAAGTGCTCAGCCGATTCCCGGCTAGGCAACCCCCGAGGATGGACTGGCTGCGACCAATTATTACAAACCACTAGATAATCGCTGGGCCCAGTCTGCAAAAGACCGACTTTTAGTCACCAATTGCTCAAACATACCAAAATCCTTGACCCTGTATTGCACTGGGAAAGACATTCATCAAAGAAGCTAGGCGGCCTTCTAAAATATGCCCAGCGAGAGTAAGAAGGAAGACTTTCTGTCATCGGGTATGACACATCTCCTTGGTTCCAGGAATGGTGTTTTCTAGAAAGCAACATATGTACTTCTCACCATGATCCTGCAGGGAAGGGGACTTGGAGGTGACAAAACCAAGACACAGAGAGCTTGTGAGGCCTGCCCAGAGTCCTATGGGTAGCGGGACACGCCCGCTCCAGACCTCCTACTCTTGGCCACCAAACTATACTGTCACTGCAGACTAGTGCAATAAGTAACATCCAATGGTGTGCATGTCTCAGCCAACCATAGACGATGCCAGGGGCAGATGTTTTCCCACATCTGTTCATCCATCCTTTCATTCGGTGGACAAATATTCATTGGTACCCACCCTTGGCAGGCAGGGCTACTTTGGATGGGGAAAGAAGTTCCACAGAAAGGAGGAGATTTCAGCAGTAAATGATGATGAGTGGTCCATTAATTCAACGTCGATTCTGCCATCGTTGAATCTATGAGGACTGGTAAGGATGTGTCCCTGATATCAGCAAGCCCCTCTGCCACCCATCTTGGGAAAAAGCGGGCCTCACCTCCTCCTTGGTAGATGGTTAATGCTGCCCTGCTCCCTTCTAGACACTCTAAACAGGGACATAGAGGGCTATGGTATCAAAAGGGGCATCTCTCTGCAGACACGCCCTCGGCTAACCCGAATGCATCTGGGGCACAGCCATAGCACAGCCCTGGGTAAGTGGAGACCAGGGAGGTGAAGGCAGGAGAGGACCGGATGGTTCACCTTCCTCCCTTCGCTTCACACCGCCCTGAGGGCGGACATGCACTACATTTGTCATCGCAGAACATTCTTTGCGGGTGGGCAGTTAAAAACAAGAAGCGGAGATTCCCAGCCAGCCCTGAAGCTTGCAAACAGATGTAGAAATGGATCATACTCGCTGTTCATTTTCTTTATTTTACATCCTTTTGAATTTCTTCTCTGATTTAAGATGTCCCAGACAGGGAAGCCATAGTGGAATTATAAAACAGAAATCTCCCACGGTGGGGAAGGGGACGGAGGGGAGAAGGGTTTGGTGGCACAACTTTTGGGTTGCTGGTCAAGTGCAATGGGTTTAGGTAGTTTATGGAGAGTATTTGACTTTGCAACTTAAGCCTTACTTTAAAAAAAAACTCTCCAAAGATATTAGAGTCAAAATGCCCTTCAAATATAATCTATTTACTGTTTGTTTCCAATCTGATATGGACCAGGCAGAACTTTTGCCCAAACAAAGTCTTTCTTTGCAAGAAAGATGCAAAGGGTTAGGGAATCCAATCGCCTCCCCATCGGCTGGTTCTGCTTGCACAGGGTCAACTGACCACTGACCCAAAGTAGTAGGAAAATTTGTCTCTATCGAATCTACATAGACTTTGTTTCCTTGTTATCATTCCCTAAACACTGTATAGCAATTGTTTATATCGCATTTATATTAGGTATTATAAGTAATAATCTAGAGATGATTTAAAATACACGGGAGAGCCCGGTGTGGTGGCGCACTCTTGTAATCCCAGTACTTGGGAGGCTGAGACCGGAGGATCCGGGTTTGGGGCCAGCCTCAGCTACTTAGTGAGGCTCTCCACAACTTAGTGAGACTCTATTTCAAAATAAAGAATAAAAACTAGGGCTGGGGGTGTAGCTTGGAGGTAGAATGACCCTGGGTTCCATCCCCAGTACCACAAAAAAAAAAAAATACAATACAATACAATATATGGGAGGATGTGCATAGATTCTAGACAGATACTAAGTTTATATGAGGGACTTGAGCATCTTTGAATTTGGGTATCTTTTTGTATACAAGGGGGTTTCTGAAAACAATCTCCAGGAAGGCCAAGGGATAACTGCACACACATGCTCATTGCGTATACATGCATATTATATACACATGTACATTGCACACACATGCACCTTATACACACATGCACATTATACACACAGGTGCATTACACACATGTGTGCATTATACATGCCTGTGTGCATTATATACCGATGCATATTATACACACATGTGCATTATATGCACATTATATCAAATGCACATTGTACACGCATGCACCCTATACACACATGCACTGTATACACAGATGCACATTGTACACACATATACACATGCACATTACACACACATGCACATTACACACATATGCACATTACACACATATGCACATTACACACATATGCACATTACACACACATGCACATTATATACACATGCATATTGTACACATGTGTGAATTATACAAGCATGCATCTTATACACACATGCACTGCATACACAGATGCACATTATGCACACATATACACATGCAAATTGTACACACATGCACCTTGTATACACATGCACTGCATACACAGATGCACATTATACACACATATACACATGCATATTATATACACATGTACATTATACACACATGCACCTTATACACACATGCACTGTATACACAGATGCACATTATACACACATATACACATGCACACTACACACACATGCACATTATATACACATGCACATTGTACACATGTGTGAATTATACAAGCATGCATCTTATACACACATGCACATTACACACACACGTGCATTATACACCAATGCACATTATACACACATGTGCATTATACACACATGAGCATTATGAAAACATGTACTTTATATACACACACACACACACACACAATGATGCTCTCTCTCACACATGAACCCAAAGAGACTCCAAAGCATGGGTCGAGGCCCATCCCTTCTCACTCCTATGACCTGAAGAAAGGTCTGTGGAACATCTAGGACCAGCTAGCCACCCCTCATCCTAATAATGAGGACAGGGAGATTTGCAGGGAAAGCCAGGTCCTCCTAACCACAGGTGGGCTGCAGAGCTGGGCTGGCCCCTCGGGGACTGGTTCCCGCCCGGGCTCTGGATGGCAGAAGCAGCCCTCCACCAGCTTCTCCCTGGGCTCCAGTTCCTCTTGACTCCCGCCCCTCAGCATCTTGTCATCAGGCTGCAGCCCCTACCCCCAGCAAGCACACCAGGGGGTCCAGTTGTGGTCCTTGCTCCTCTCTCTGTGCCATCCAAGGACGCTGAGATCTAGGCGACCAAGCAGGCCTACAGCACCCTCGTGTGTCTGCCTCCTCCTGGCTCCCCAGGGAGCATTCATGCCTCCCTGCCCCCAACCCCAGCCAGGAGCCCCGCCCACCACATCCTCTTGAGGTGAAGGAGCCCCCATCCTCACAGCACTCCAGCAGAGGGCAGGGCCCGCGCTCAGTGCCAGCCCTGCCAGGGCCCAAGCAGGGCCGCCAGACGGGACGGCTCTGCCCACTCAATGCCCGGCCTGGCCCCTGGCCTTGGCAGCTGCGCCTTTGCTGCTAGCTGTGCCCCTGGGGCCTCTGGGGAGTAAAAATAGTCACGTACACGGGGACTTTTAAGGGCATCCACGTACAGCATCTCGTCTGAGCCTCATTAACTACCCCTGGATTCAGTTTATTTTTATTCCCACTTTCAAATGTGGAAAATGAGGCTCTGAGCAGAGACATTCAAGGTCATGCTCTGTACCCCCGGGCGGCAGGGCGTAGGCGTGGTTCTCCAGAACCCTGAGCGGTTCCTGTCTACCAGAACACAGAGCTCTTTGTTGAAGGAAACCAGCCTCAAGCTTCCTGGGCTGGAGGCCAGGGCCCCAGGTCACCCTCTGTTACGATGGAGGAAGCCCTTATCCTCCATACCCAACACCCAGGCCTTCTGCCAGCCTTTCCCAAACCCTCCCTCCTGCCCCTGCCCAGCTGGGGCCTCTTGGGAATGGCGGGAGCCCCACCTCAATCACCCACAGGCTTCGAATGTCCAGATCGGAACCAGCTCCCGCCCAGTGAGGCAGTCGCGGTAGGAGGCAGTGGACACTCACAGTCAAAAGAGCCACGAATTATAACAATGTCCTGAGAGCAAAGTCATTGCCTGTAGTGAACTCTGAGACGAGCTGGACTTGGCTCTTTTCTTTGAGTTGTTGTTTTAAGTTGTGAGACAATTGAAGATTCATAGACAGTTGCAGGAAGTAGAACAGGGAGGTCAGGGAAGTCAGTGTCCCCCTCACTCAGTTTCTCCAGTGGAAACACCATCTAAAACAAGAGCACATCTGGGGTAGGCGATATAACACCGAGAAGACTAGAATCAATCTACCAATCTTTTATTTTTATTTTTCAATTCATTCATTCATTCATTTATTCATTCACTCATTCATTGGTACTAGGAACTGATCTCAGAGGCATTCTATTCCTGAGCTCCAGTCCTATTTTGTTATCTTGAAAGAGAATCTCCCTAGGTTTCTGGGGTTCTCATTAAGTTGCTGAGGCTGGTCTCGAATCTGTGATCCTCCCAAGTACTGGAATTACAGGCAAGCGGGACCATGCAAACCACGGATCTTATTCATTTTTCTTCATGTTCACTCTTGTCATTTGTGCATGAGTGTGTTTATTTCTCTGCAATTGTCTCATATGTGTAACTTCCCGTGTACACCTTTGAGGTCATGATGTATTCTCATCATACAAGGGTCCCCCACACTGCCCTTTATAAAATAACCCCCCTCCCACCCAATGCCAACCACTAATTTGTCCTTCATGTCTATAATTCTTTCACTTCAGAAATATCCTATACATGGAATCGTTCCAAATATTGTCATATAAATAGAATCACAGAGATTTAATTTACTGAAGTTGATGGGTTTTCCATGCATGTAATTCTCTAGAGATACACCAAGCTACTGAGTGTCAATAGTCTATCCCTTTTTTATTGCTGAGTCGTATTCCCTGGTATGGATGTACCACAGTTTCTTTTCCTCTTTGCTAATTGAAGGACATAAAAAACACATGCGGTTTATTCAGAAACTGTTGGTTTTTCAGGAGAGTGGAATTTGGACAGAACCCCAGGCAGCAGCTCCAAGTTCTCCGTGCCCAGGGACCTTCCTAATTAGGACCTTGGACCTTGGAGTCCTCTTTCGGCACACACATATTATGAGGTGTTGGTTCACAGGCCAGTATGATGTCATTTCCCCATATTTTGTAAGTTTTCTTCACTTCTCTGGCTCAGACTGCAAGCAAGGAAAAAAACTCACATGGAATGCATCGAGTAATCTGATCACAAGGTTTAACTGGAGTTACTTTTAAAGTACGGAGAAAGTGGATTATCAGCTTTTTATTCAAAACATTGACCGTCTCCATGGAGAAACTTTTTAAAACTTGGGCAAAGGAAGGGCAAACAGTGTAAGGTTTGCTAAAATGGAGTTAATATCCTATAAATTAGAACTCCTGGAATATTTTAATTATGAAATGAAAAGGTAATCTGCGAGATTGCCTGTGCGGTGCGTTGGCTTGTACTCCACCAACCTCGTGAGCCTGAAGCGGGCCTTTAAATTATTAAGTCCTAAAAACCGTGTGCTTTTTCCCAGTCTCTCATGTGCTTTTAAACTAATTCTCGGCATTAGTGTATTTGGCTCCGAGTTGGGTATGCACTCGCCTTGGCAACATTCAAAAGTGCCAAGGCATAAAATTTGTGGCTCACCGGAGAACGGTCCGTTGGGTCGCCATTTGTTTAAAGTTAGATGGTCTCCTTCTAATTGGATTCAATTACAGGTGGTCTACACAGGCTCTAAGGGCCGGTGGCCGGCCACGTTGGGCACCAGCACGGCCAATCAAGGCATCTTGGGGGTTCCGAGATCCAGGAGTCCTGCCACACGGGACTGGGCACAGAGGGACCTCTGGTTTCACCTCCAAGGTCCCTGCACTCCTGTTTGCTGACATGCCCTCTGTACCATGACGTTGAACAGCCAAGGACACCGGGCTGTCATCCCCTCCAGAGCCCAGGTGCCAAGGCACAAAAGCTTTAGGACACAGTGTGCAAAGAAAGGGAAGAGGCAGGGCCACCCGTGAGTTGCTGGGGTGCGGAGCGGAGCCACAAAGCTCTTGTGGAGGCCGGCTCCTGGTCACCAGAGCCCCACGGCTTGCTTCTCTTCTCAGCGCTGGTTTCTGACCGGGCAGAAGGAACCCTGGCTCATGGGACGGTGCTGCCGGTACGCCCCACGTCAGACGCAGTGGTCCAGAGGAGGCGGAGTGCACCTTCAGGATCAAAGTCAGCTTGCCCTTTTGAAAGCTGCGGGAACGGCAGGCATGGTCAGGTAAAAGCTGCAGCTACACCAGGCCTCACAGTCAGACCTGGGGTACTAGGAGCAGCGTGAAGCCGGGGGCGGGGAAGTGGGGGGCACTGACATAGCAGCGGGGACCATGCGCCCTGAAACTTGTGACTTTCCGGCAGAGAAGGTCACAGGCTCTTTTCCCTTTCTCAGCAGAGGGACGTGTCCCCTGAGGGAGGGTGGGGAGGCTGGAGAGGAGGGAGGCTAAGAGGATGGAGGCTGAAGGAGGGAGGCTGGAGCATTTTCCTTCCAGGCAAAAAAAAAAAAACAGAGCAATGCTCAAGGATTCAGGGCTAGGAAGAGGGGACACGACATCTCTGCATCTGGCCAGCATCCCATGTCCGAGTGTCCTGCGCCCACCGGTGAGGAACGTCCAGGGGGAGTCGGCCTGTGCAAAGCCTCGTGTCCTGCTGCGGGGAGCACTGCAGGATCCCCGCTTGGATGGGTAGCAGCCGTCCTGCCAGGGGAGTGCCGGGCAGCCTCCCACCATAGCAAAGCACTCCCTGCCTGAGGACCAGGAGGGCTCCCGGGCGGGAGGCTGTGGGCCAAGTACCCCTGGTTCAAGACCCACCATGTCAAGGAACACAACAGGGCTAGGGTGATGTCAAAGCCAGCCTCCAGGGGAAGGAGGAGAACTTGTCCTCTCCGCCTAAAAACCAAACGCCCCAGCTAATCATCCCGTAGAGGAAAAGAACCCGGCTGGGTCTGCACAGAGGCCCGTGGGAACTCAGCCGCCAAGGATCCTCCACCAGCGAGCTGCTGCTTGGAGTCAGAGCATAAGAGAAGCCCTCTCCCTGCGCCCTTCCCACAGGCCCCCGGGACACAGCCCGGAAGGAGGCACAAGGCCCCGCCGGAGGGACTGGGTCCAGTTGGAGAGACCCTCAGAGCGGCCACACACCGATGCCCAGAAGAGCTGAGTGAGGGGTCCCAGAGGTGGGAGGCACCCACAGCAGCCTTTTCCTTGCCTGCCCCAACACCCTGTATCGTTGCAAGCGGCCGGCCCTTCTTTTTGCCCCATTGGGTGATATAAAACTGGTCAGGTGAGCGGGAAGTAGCAGGGAAATGCAACCTGTGCCCAGGTCACCAGGCCCTGTCTGAATATGGATTCAAAGGTGCCGGCTACTCATGGGCATCCGTGGTTGCTTCCAGCTTGCGCTTCTCTATCAAGACGTGAAAGGCCATCAT
This sequence comes from Graphiurus murinus, assembly GCA_004027655.1. Taxonomy (NCBI): domain Eukaryota; kingdom Metazoa; phylum Chordata; class Mammalia; order Rodentia; family Gliridae; genus Graphiurus; species Graphiurus murinus. The sequence goes on along the minus strand of PVLC010041171.1, from coordinate 5,036 downwards.
GGACCCATCAAGTGCCACAAAGGCTGTCTGAGAGGTGCCTCTACCCACCAGCACCCAAAAGTGCTAAGGGCAGCACCCATTCCCCGGATGACACCCAAGCAGCCTGAGGCTGGTGTGTGCGGAGGAGGCCTGGCTGTTCCTGGCTTCTGAACTACACCGGAAGGCCCAGCTTGCAGACACAGCTGGCATAGGTGCCCGGGGTGCTGTTTCTTGCTGCAGGAGGAGCACCCAAGCCCCGGAGAGTGGGCTTGGCTGGGAGAGATCTGCAGGCCCTGCACCTGCCCTCCCCCGCCCCCCCAGCCTTAAGGGGAGAGAGTTCCCAGGAGAAAAAAGAGTGGGAAGCCAGCAGCTGCGTGTCAGGGTAAAAGGGGAAGCCTGTGCCTCCATTTGACCTAGGAAGCACGGTGCCCACTTACCCCCTACCAACCACAGACGCTTGCTCTGGCCTCTCCTCCTTCAGGGAGGGTGGCTCAGTCCGCCCAGCTCTGGTGCATTCCAGAAGCAAAGTCCACAGACTCCTCCCTGCAGGGTCCAGCGTGGCCAAATACTCCATTCCAAGTAACACTACTTTAACCCCAGTTTTTTGGCAGTACTTGGGATTGAACTCAGGGCCTCACACATGCTTTACTACTGAACTACACCTCTAACCCATTTTTAAATGTTACTTTGAGACAGGGTCTCACTAAGTTGCCCAGGCTGGCCTTGAACTTGCAATCCTCCTGCCTCAGCCTCCCACTTAGCTTGGATTACAGAAGTGTGCCACCGCGTCAGGCGGAGTAACCCTTTCTTTAATTTGGAAGTGAGTGTTAGAATATGTGGCATTTCTTTTCTTTTTTCTTTTGCAGTACTGGGGATTGAACCCAGGGGCATTCTACCTCTGAGCTACACCCCCAGTCCTATTTTTTATTCTTTATTTTGAAACAGGGTCTCACTAAGTTTCGGAGGGCCTCACTAAGTAGCTGAGGCTGGCTGCGAACCCGGATCCTCCGAAACTCTGAGTACTGGGATGACAACCATGCACCACCAGGCCCGGCCAATATGTGGCATTTCAAATAGGACAATGTCCTTTGTGTCCCAGCAGCAGCCGGGCCCACTGAGGTTATTTCCTGCCTTGCAGCTTATTCAAAGGATACAGGTGACATGGGCTGCTGCTGCCTCCTGCAACAGGCTCCCTAGGGCCCAGGCCCCGCCTGACCCTCCCTCTGTGGAGCCGGGATGATGCTCACAGGTGTGGACACGGAAGACAGGCATGGCTATGCCACAGGAGGACCCCAGCGTCACGAGGGGAGGCCTACTCCAGTTTCGCCTCACAGGGCCTAGGGCTCGGCTACTGCTGGGGTCTAATTAGTCCCCAGGTGGGCTAAGGAGCCTTGGCCCTGCCCCAAAGCTGGCCAGCCCCTGGGGGGCAGCTAGGAAGACCCCAGCAGCCCCAGCCTGCCCTCTCTCCCAGGTGCACGGGGGGCCCAGGGGACAGCCCCAGGGAAAAGAGAAAATTGCAAAATTGTTGCTGCTAAATCAAGCCTATTAAAAACAGCAATTACCCAGCTTCGCTGTGGGCAGCAACACTTGAGGCCCGTTAATGAGAAAACCTCCTCTCCTGACCACCTCTCACCCGGGCAACTCCCGGTGTTGACACGCCATGAGTTAACCACGAGTCACCAGTGGAAGCCGGTGGAGGGAGAGCGAGCGCCGGGACTCCACGGGAGAGGCTGCACCTCACGGGGAGGTCACCCGTTTGCTGAGATTCCTGGCTAGCACTGGGGCATTGCCATGAGGATCATTTTGACTCCCCGGGTAGAGAGAGGGTCAACTCCTGTGCTCAGAGAAGCAGGTGCAGGATGACCGAGGCGTCTGGATTCAGACTCGTCCCCACCGAGGGCCAGCTCTGTGACCTGGACTCTGGAACTACACACCAGACACTCCTGAGCTGCAATCTGGGCATCCCCAGGGGTCCAGCCCCTGCTTTTGCCCATCAGACCTGCTGCGATCACTGCAATCTGCTTGTGGTCAAACCCTGCATCCGTTTATTCATATCTGTCTTGTAGTCATTCCACAGACATGTATGGTGGCCAGAAAATACATTTTCCCTCTTGGTGAAAATTATAGTTCAACTTGAAAGTGTTAAATTGAGAAATAAGGAAAAAGCTGAACCCGGTGGTTTTGGTTTGTTTTTGTTACATTAAGTAAAAGAAATAGCATCGAATGCTGGTTAGAGTGTGGTAAAATGATTTATGTCCCAGTGGTACTTGATATTGTAAGCTGGGCAAACCCATCTGAAATACTCTACGATAATATCTAAAGTAAAAAATAAAGCGTGGCTGGGTGTGGTGGCCCACACTTGTAGGCCTAGTACTTGGGAGGCTGAGGCAGGAGGATCAGGGTTCGAGACCAGCCTCAGCTACTTAGTGAGACCCTCCGCAACTTAGAGAGACCCTGCTTCAAAATAAAGAATAAAAAATAGGACTGAGGGTGTAGCTTGGTGGTAGAATGCCCCTGGGTTCCATCCTCAGTACCACAAATAATAACAATAATAATAATAATAATAATAATAATAATAATAATAAAGTGTGATATCCTTTGATCTATGGATCCCAACCTTTGTATGTTTATCCTAATTTTTTTTTCTTTAAGACACATGGTCATTCCCTGAGGCATTAGCCGAGGTGGCATTAAACTGAAAATCCCAGGGTATAGCAAAGGATAGCACATCAGCACAGTAGACTATTACCTGGCTATTAAAACAGTAATTTGGTAGGCTTTAGGAACTAATTACATCATAGTGTATTAAAATTCTTGAGTTTCTTCTGGTTAGAAAAAAAAGAAAAGTTGGAATGCATGAAAACACGAAATCATGTGTTTCAGTTTGTCAGGGAACGGGAGCTTTGCTTCCTTTTCAACGTCCTCCTGACCTTGCTATCAGGAATTTTTGTTGGTAAGACAAGATAGTGGGTGCTGAGACACCCCAGGCCACTCCAGGGGAGGAGGCCAGCAGTCCAGGTGTGGGACCCAGCCAAGCAGAGTCAGAGGAGTGCAAGTCGCTCTGAAAACTATTGTCACAATCCTCTGTTTTCCCACGACCATCGTAGAGGGGTATTTTCTCTTTATCCCCAGATAGCCTCCACTTGACCTGAAATCTGCACAGAATTGCCTAACTGCGTGAACACGTGGGGGTGGATCCTCACTGTGAGACACGGAGAAGGGCTGGCTGAAAGAGCCCTGAACAGGGAGTGCCAGAAACGTGCCTGATCCTTCCCCTGCAACCCCCAAGAAAGCAGGGCACTTCGATGCTCTGCTGTGGGTGGAATTGGGACCCCGCAAGAGATGTGCTGAGGTCCGGACCCCCAGGACCTGTGAATTCGGCCTTATTTGGATATTTGGTCTTCCCAAATGTGCCAGTTAAGAGGAGGTCAGTTGGGGGAGTCCTCGTCCACTAGACCTGGTGTCCTTAAAGAAGAAGGACAGACACACAGAGAGGAGAAGCCGTGGGAAGACACGGGCCTGGGGAGAAGACGGCCTGCGGTGACAGAGGTCTTTCCTGTATTTGTATCCATGTACACTCATGGGTGTTTATTTTATGCTCTGTGTATGATCTAATCCTTTTTCTAATATTGTAACTTGGGCCAACAGGAGTTCTTTCAGATAGTGTCTATGTCTTTTTTATATAAATTAAGTGTGTTTTCACTTATTTTATGCTTTTATGTTTTATAAGAGGTAATATATAATAATTAGAATATATGTGTATATACTAACATAATTAGTATATGTATGTGTGTGAGGAATGAGTGAATGTGTACATTAATACTTAATGGTGTGTGTGTGTGTGTGTGTGTGTGTGTGTGTGTGTGTGTGTGTGTTTCTGGTGCATAAATAGGTCTATACATAAAGAGTTTTACTTGTGCAGTTGAATAATAAAAGTTTTGGAGATAACTTCCTAGGGCTGGTCCCATGGTGCGACCACCTTGAACCATCGGGTTTGTGAATTTCACTTCCCATCCGCCTTTTTAGTCGCATCCTGTTTGGAATACCCAACCACGTGTCCTAACAGTTGCTCTTTGTCACTGGCAAAGTAAGTCTTTGCAGATGCTAGCGGGACACCGTGTGCACAGTACCCCAACTGCCAGGTGCTAGACACCAGCATCATCTCTGGAAGTTAAATATAGGGAAACTGAGGGCTGGAGTGCAGGAAGAGAGCTAGGCCCAAAGAGAAAAGGAAGCAGGGCCCCGCAGGACGGACGCTGCCTCTGAGGCCGCAGCCATAGACTGAAGCCTGCTGCCATTACACCTGGGAGAATCTCGAGTCCCGCAGAAGCCAGGACCCAAGTGTGGCCACCTCTCCTCCAGGACCGTTGGGTGGCAGGAGGGAGCCTCCAGGCGTCTGTTGGCTGACTCACCAGTCTCTGTTTCACTCCTCCCTCGGGTGGGTAGAATTCATGAACTGCATCTCTCTATTTGTGCACAGTCTCGTCTTTGCTCCCTTCAGTCTCTGTTCCTATTTCATTTTGGTGAAACTTGTTTCTCTTCTCTTCCCATTTCTACTCCTGCCCCGGCCCCAACCCCAACAAGTCTAGACCTATGCACCTTTCCTAGCATGTATCGTGGGTACACATCCTTACACGCTGTCTTGTGCGGGGCTATCCTTTTAACTTACACAAATGGATGGAACTGTAGTTTACACCCAATTTTTCACGAACCTCACCTCGTGGTATATTTTAAAGGTTCATGCATCTTGCTCTTTGTGAATCTGCTCCTCCCAGGGGTCCGTGTCTGCTTCATGTGTGCAAACATCCTGCCGCCCCGTGCAGTGCCGTGACCTGCCCCCTTGTTCTAACGAACAACCCACACAGAGTGTGTCCCTCCCGCCCGGGGCCATATTGAGATCGTATAATTTGTGCATGTGTAATTTCTATAAGTACTGCCATGCACTCTCCTAAATATTAGCATCAGGTTAAACTTTCACCAAGAATATATGAAGATTTAGGAAGTTCAACTGAAGATTGGTTGAAGGACATGGGTTGTCATTTCAAACAGAATCGGAG
>PVLC010041170.1:0-13518 GCA_004027655.1 Graphiurus murinus | reverse complement strand
AGAGCCGGGCGTGGTGGCGCACGCTTGTAATCCCAGCATTTGGGAGGCTGAGACCGGAGGATCCGGGTTCGCGGCCGGCCTCAGCTACTTAGTGAGGCACTCTGCAACTTAGTGAGACCCGGTTTCAAAGTAAAGAATAAAAAATAGGGCTGGGGGTATAGCTCGGAGGTAGAATGCCCCTGAGCTCAATCCCCAGTACTGCAAAAAAAAAAAGAGAGAGAGAGAGAGAAAAAAAGGAAAAAAGAAGCAGGGTCTCACTAGGTTGCAAAGGGCCTTGCTAGGTTGCTGCGGCTGGCCGTGGACCTGAGATCATCCTGTCTCTGCTTCCCAGGCACTAGCATTATAGGCATGTGCCCCAAGCCTCGCTTGCTCCCACCACCACCACCACCACCATCATCATCATCATCATCATCGCTACTATTTGGTGCTGGAGATTGATCCCAGGGGCGTTCTACCTTGAGCTGCACCTCCAGTCCTATTCTATTTTTTATTTTGAAACGGTCCTGCTAAGTTGAGGAGGGCCTCACTGAGCTGCTGAGGCGAACCTGCGATCCTCCTGTCTCAGCCTCCCAAGTACCTGGATTACAGGTGTGGGCCGCCAACCTGGCTGCTCCCAGTATTTTAAAGGACGCTGTATCCTGAAAAGAGGGTGCCAACGGCTCGGAGGCAAGCCTCTCGGTGCTGCCTACCTGCCCCCTCCACAGCCTCCCTCAATGTCTCTCCAGGCTGGTCCAGGATGGAGGCCTTAAAAACTCCCTCCTCTGCTGCTACCTCCCGGTCCTGCTTCAACACTCTCTCCCACACCCACACCCTAATCCACCCTAGCAGGGTTGCTGCATTTCCTGCAGCCTTCCTGACTCCCTTCCTGTCCCTCCAGGGCAGGGGCCCCGAGGAGCCGGAGACCCAAGGGTCCTGTTCTGGTCCCAGGGCTTGGGGACAACCACCATCGTGGGCCAGGAAGAGGATGGACATGGACTCCACTTCAAGACCCTGGCCTGGCCGCGGCAGCAGCTCTGCAGAACTGAGGCAAGCACTGGGGCCCCGATTCAGGAGTGGGGAGGTAGCCCAAGGTCAATGCCTGGGAGGGCCTGCTGTCTGTCTAGCCCACCCAGGACTCCACATCCTATGGAGGCCTGCTGTGCCCTAAGAGCTACCCTCTAAGGCTCTGGGGTGAATGGGCTGGGGGAGGGGTTGCAAAGCAGTCTCCACTGCCAGCAGGGTGCATCTGGGGCTGTCCTGGCTGGATGTGGGTAAGCATGACACCTGCTGCCCGAATCCTGGGGGCTCCTGTTGGTTTAGCAGTGCAGCTTCATCCGTAGCCTGGTCCCTGGTGATGGGCCTAGAAGGAGCCTTTGGCAGACTGGGACACCCCAGTAGCACATGGCCATGCCATGCCTTCCTACACACAGCAACCCTGGGCATCAAGAGCTATGCTGAGTCCCAGAGAGGCAGGTGGCAGGGGCTAGGTCTTCAATGTCTCTGCACATACTCAGCCCAGGAGGGTGCCTCTGGTGGACAACTGGGTGGGAGCCCCAGGCCAGGGAGCTATGAAGGATGAGGAGCTGGGCACTGAGGGTGAGCAATGTCCAGGGGAAGAATGGGGGTGGCATTAGAGGGAGGGCATCACCACGGAAGCGTCAAGGTGAGCAAGTGGCCAGATCCCTCCTGGGGAGGGTGGTGTGTGAGGCCCCATCGGGAAGGGTCCTGAAAGGGTGTGAGCACTAGGAAGCCTGGGGAGGCACAAAGCAAAGGGCAGGCCTGGTGAGGGCTGGCAGCCTAGGCGTGGGATGGATGGACTGCTGCCAGCCCTGAGTCGCATCCTCCTGGCCACAAAACAAGGGTCATCTTGTTTTGTGTAGGAACCAGGCAGACACTGCTCTGTGAAGGACAGAGTTCTGGGCTGTAGGGGTGACAAAATCCTCAGGGGCAGCAATCCCTGGTGCCCATCTCTTTCTCTTTGGGGAGCCGGCAATGGAGGGCTGAGATCTGGGCAGGGCCCTGGACTGTGAGCAGTGCTGGTTCTGACAGGGTGGTACTGCCAGAGCTGGTGTAGGGGCTGCTGCCAGGCACAGCTACATATCTCCTTGCCCTCAAATGTCTGGAGCTGTGGGCTTGTCTTCTGCAGTGGTGGGCAGCGTAGAGTTGGCCTCTGAGCTTGCAGGCTCAAACCTGAGACCTCAGGAAGGGATGCCAGGGAAACAGCAGTGTGTGTGTGTGGGGGGCAGAGGTCAGAAGCCCTCCCTCTTAGGCTGGCCTGGACTAGTGGGATTCTTGGGCATCAGGGGAAAGAAGAGCCTTTGTCTAGTTCTTAGATGGTGCCTGGGAGAAATTAGGTAGAGGGGCCTGTATTTCAGCGTGGCCTTCATTAGCCCAGCGCATGATTCTTTGGAGTGCCCTGGCCCTGAGTCCCTACTGCCTGGTATTCAGTCCCTATTTCATTTCATTTTATCTTTCTGTTTTCATTTTTTTGGTACTGGAGATTGAACCCAGGGGCATTCTACCTCTGAGCTACACCCTCAGCTCTTTTTAAAATGTTTTGCTTTGAAAAGGGGTCTTGCTAGGTTACTGAGAGTTTCACTATGTTATTGAGGCTGTCCTTGAACCTGCAATCCTCCTGTCTCAGCCTCCCAAATACTGGGATTACAGGCACACGCCACCACGCCCGGCTCCTAGCCCTTTCTCTCACTGTCCTAGGGGGCAGTGGGTATGAAGTAAGGGGAAACGGAGCGGCTCAGTTCCAACCCGGGAATATCTGCTTTCCTCATGCTGTGAGCAGGCGGTGAGGCGCCTCAGTTCTAGTGCTGCCCGGCAGGGAGTCCAGCCTCCAGTTCTTGAGCCCCGCCTGTCCATCCCTGTGGACACCAAACTGGAGCTCTGAGCTGGTGGACACGCAGGGTCGTCTTCCGTGGTATGGGCGGCAGAAAAACACTGCGACCGACCGGTGTGTGTGCAGTGGTGGCCACATCCGGGCCAGTTGTCACCTAGGTGCACCAGCCCAAGGCTCCGGGATGGTCGCAGCGCTCCCGCCCGGACCAGCTGTAGCGGCTCCTGGACGCCCCTAGCCTGGACAGCCTGGGCTCCGCCCCACACCTAAGGACCGCCTCTGCCGCGCAGACGTGGCCCCGCCCCAGACCTAGACCCGCCCCGCGCGTCAAGGTCCCGCTCACGAGAAGCCCCGCCCCATCGAGCGGCCCCGCCCCCGCACTTCCGGGCGGCGCCGGCGGGGGCGCTCAGCCTGGGCTTCGGCGCTGAGGTCTCGGGCTCCCGGCTCCGGGAAGCGATCGTGGCCGCCGCCGCCGCCGCCGCCGCCACAGGAGCCCGCTGGAGTCGGGCCGGAGCCGCGTCCCCGCGGAGGGGGCCGGTGAGAGCGGGCGGCCGGGCCTCGGCGGTGCCCGCGGCCTGCCCGCGATCGCCTCCGGGCCTCCAGCCGCCGCCGCCGCGATGGGGGCCGCTGCGGGCCGCGCCCCCGCCGGGGCCCGCCCGCCGCGCCTTCGCTGAGCGCATGGGCCGCGCTGCGCCGGGAGCTGGGCCCCGGGCCTCGCCGCTACCGCCGCTGCTCGTCGGTGAGTAGTGCGGGCCGGCGGAGCGCGCTCCTGCAGCGCCGAGGGCCTGCTGCCTGTGCAGCCGGTGTAGGCCGCGCTAGGCCGGCAGGCGCGGACCCGGAAGAGGGGAGCGCGGGTGCAGGCGGGGAGGCGTGCAGGAGCGCGGGCTATGCGGGCTGAGGGGCGCGGGGTAGTGAGGTGAGCAGTTGTGCGGGCGCCCGAGGGTGTGGGGCAGGGAATGTGCCGGGAGGCTAGCTGGTGTGTGTGCTGTGGGGGCCCGGAGGATATTCCGGGCAGGGAGTGCGGGGAGGCAAGCAGGTGTGGCCCCTGAGGGTGTGCTGGGCAGGGATTTTTCCGGGAGTCATGCAGGAGAGTCTCTGTGTGCGGGTGTGAGGATGTGCAGGGAGGCGTGCACGAGTGAGGCCTGAGGGTGTGTTGGGGGGAGTGTGCGGCCGAGGGTGTGCTGGGAAGGTGTATGGGATGGGAGGCTCTGAGGGCCACCGTGCGGGGAGCAGCGGTAGCCGAGGATGGGGAGGCAAGGGCCTTGACATCGGGGTGTGTGAACGTTGAAGGACGCGAGGAGCAAGCGCGGGATGTGTTGTGGGTGCAGCGTGGTATGCCTGCTGCAGGCCGTGGGCCTGGGGCATGTTTAGGGAATGGGTGGGGTGTAAAGAAGCTGCTGGGCCAGTGTGTCCACGCCCTCCCTCTTCTTCATCTCAGCCAGGAAAAAGTAGGAATGAGTGAGTCTGCAACCCAAGAAGGGCACCCCTCTGGGTCCAGTTGCCTCACGTCCATATCCCACCCCCCACTTCCGCCTTGCTGCCAAGACACAGGTCTCTCTCCCTTGGGTTAGATCTTAGATTCTGCCCTCACCACACACTTTTAATTCAGCCCCCCATGAAACCAGAGCAGCACACTTTTAGTGCACCATGAAGACAGTAGAGATACCGCAGTCCTCTAGGGATTTTTCCAGTCCATCTGCAAGATAACTTACAAAGGGTCTCATTGTGCGTGTGCACCCCTCCTTTTTGCTCACACGAATGTTCCCTGGACCCACAGTCCCTGTTTCCGAGAGCAGAACACGTGCAGTTTGTCTACCCAAGGTAGCCAGTATGAACTGCTTCCCAGTTTTATTAAAAGGATGGGAAAGCACACAAATCCCAGGGTTTTTGTTTGATTTTTCAGCATGTGTTGACTTGTCTTAGATTTCATGTTTCAGAAAAGCTAAGTGGGTTATAGTGGTCATAGAAAATTTAGGTGATGGGAGAATGGATAACGTGAAATATTTGCCTTGACCTTTCAAGAGTTTAAGAGTTTAAGCAACAGACAGTTGGGAGGGGCTGTGACTTTCACACTTCATGTAAATCAGAAGTTTTTTGGAAGTTTTTTTTTTTTTTTTTTTTTTTTTTGTGGTAGGGGGAATTGAACCATTGAACCTAGGGGCATTCTCCTCTGAGCTATACCCCCCAGCCATTTTTATTTATATTTTGAAATAGGGTCTCACTAAGTTGCTGAGACTGTGAACCTGTGATCTTCCTGTCTCAGCCTCCCAAGTACTCGTATTATAGGGGTAGGCCAACATACCTGGCTCTAGAGGTTATGTTTGGGTAAAGTAGATGTATATAGATACCTGTAGTATTGAGCTTGCTGCAGCGGTACCCGGGGTATATGCCTTGTCAGTGCCTGAGAGGATTTTTTTTTTTGTACTGGTGATTGAACCCAGGGACATTCTGCCTCCCTGCTGCTCTCCCACCCCAGCTCTTTTTTTATTTTGAAAGTGTCTTGCTAAGTTGCTGATGCTGGCATTGAACCTGCAATCATTTCTATCTCAGCCTCCTAACTACTAGGATTACAGGTGTGTGTCATGTGCATGGCCTGCCCCCCCTCCCCCAGCCATGTATTTATTTATTTATTTGGTAGTACTGGGGATTGAACCCGGGGCATTTTACCTCTGAGCTACACCCCCAGCCCAATTTTATTTTTATTTGGAAACAGGGTCTTGCTAGGTTGATGAGAGTCTCACTATTTGCTAAGGCTGTTCTCGAACCTGTAATCTCCTGTCTCGGCCTCCCAAGTACTGGGATTACAGGCGTGCACCACCATGCCTGGCTGCCCTTTTTATTTTGAAACTTGGTCTTGCACTGAGTGTGGTGGTACATGCCTGTAATCCCAATGCTTGAGACAGGAGGATTGCAGGTTTCAAGACAGCCTCAGCAACTTAGACTCTGTTTCAAAAAATGGGGTGTGTGTGTGTGCTGGGGGCGTAGTTCAGAGGTAGAATACCCCTGAGTTCAATTCCTAGTACAATAAACAAACAAACAAACAAACTGGGTCTTGTTAAGTTACTGAGTGCTAGCCTCAAACCTGCTATTCTCCTATCTCAGCTTCCCAAGTACTGGGATTACAGGTCTGCACCACCTTGCCTGGCTGCCTAAGGGAGTTTTTAAATGTGATATCAGACTTGTAGCTTCCCTTTATGAAATCACTTTATTGATGGTGGTTATAGGCTGTGAACCCGATTTGGTGCTTGTGGGCACTGGAGTCTCACATGAATTCATGCAGCTGCCTTGGGTGTAGTACCTATGTGTGTGCCCTAAATGCTAGGTGTGCTTCCCTGTGGGAGATTTTGTGAATTGGAGTGTTTCAAGTAATTTGTGGAGGTATTCATATGTTTCCAGGGACACTGAAGGTCTGTCAGTTGACAGCCAAACATAGATGCGAGTTACAAGATATGTTTCCTCTGGGCTGTGAAAAATAGTTTAAAATGATTAGGATGGACTGGGTTCACACATGAAGTAAAATGTGAGTTTTGAAGGACAGCTGCAGTTCTGTAATCAAGGACCACATCTTGATTTTGCTGCTGTTTCTATAGCACAATAGTTGAGCATCTGGAAAGAGCTAATGCTTGCATCTGAGACAAGTGTTTTTCTTCTTTACGTCAATGAATTAAGTATTAATGGGTGCTGGGTGCTGAAGGTTCTGCAGTGATTTAAAGGGAAGACATGGGCACCTTGGAGAAAGTGACAGTAACCAGCTGGGAATGGTGGTGAGCCCCTGTGATCCTAGTACTTGGGAGGCAGAGGCAGGAAGATTGCAGGTTCAAGACTAGCCTGGGCAATTTAGTGATACCCTGTCTCAAAAAATAAAAAGGGCCTGGCGTGGTGACACATGCTTGTAATCCCTGTACTTGGGAGGCTGAGGCAGGAGGATCCCAGGTTCAAGGACAGCCTTAGCAAGTAGTGAGACTCTCATAACCTAGCAAGACCCGGTTTCAAAATAAAAACAAAATAGAGCTGGGGGTATAGGTTGGAGGTAGAATGCCTCTTGGTTCAATCCCCAGTACCCCAATAAATAGTATAATAGAAATAGAAATAAAAAAAAAAAAAAGCCAGATATGGTGGCACATGCCTATAATCTTAGTACTTGGGAAGCTGAGACAGGAGGATTGCAAGTTAGTGGCCAGTCTCAGAAATTTACTGAGGACCTCCAGCAACTTAGTGATACAATGTTTTAAAATAAATGTAAAATAAGGCTGGGGGTGTGTAGCTTAGTTTTTTTTTTTTTTTTGCGGTACTGGGGATTGAACTCAGGGGCATTCTACCTCCGAGCTATACCCCCAGCCCTATTTTTTATTCTTTATTTTGAAACCCGGTGTCACCGGTTTCAAAAGCTGCGGAGTGCCTCACTAGGTAGCTGAGGCTGGCCTCGAACCCGGATCCTCCGGTCTCAGCCTCCTGAATGCTGGGATTACAAGCATGCGCCACCATGCCCAGTTTGTAGCTTAGGTTTTGAATGCTCAATCCCTAGAAAGAAAAAACAGAATGACCGTAACCAGCCTCAGCCTCTCTCTTTGGACACATTGCTTAGCTACTTTTCAGTTCCAGTGGCTTGGTTCTTTCTCAGAGCTAGTGGACTGCATGCATCTGTAAGGGTGAGGTCAGGTGGTTTAAGGATCAGGATGTGTGCCTTCTTTCCTTTAATGGCACTGAGGACAAGAGAACACTAGACATCATGAGCCGGTGTGGAGCTGCAGCCACTCAAGCTGCTGTCTCCATGATGACAGAAAGTTACTGCAACTGAAGGAAGGGGGGGCGGCTGTGCGCAGCAGGGGGCCTTGACCTTAAGGAACAAACCGGCAGGTCCTGCTGAGGCTGAGATGGCAGATTTCCTGAGAAGTCGTTAGCTGCAGCAGTGTCGTGGGCACATACTGGTGCCTGCCCTCCATGGGCATGACACTCCGCTAGCCCTCAGTTGATAGGTGCAGTGGAGAATACAGGTGTTGAGGATGGATCTCACGGAGGCCAGGGCCTAGCAGTGTGGTGGTGGCCAGAGAGAGCCACCCTTTGTGTATGGCTTGTTTAGTCCTCCAAGTGTTTGACTGTAACAAGTGTGTAAATATAGCCCTCTCTTTATTATTATTATTATTATTATTATTATTATTATTATTATTATTATTATTATTATTGGTACTGGGGATTGAACTCAGGGGCGTTCTACCTCCAAGCTATACCCCCAAGCCCTATTTTTTATTGTTTATTTTGAAACCGAGTCTCACTAAGTTGCGAAGTGCCTCACTAGGTAGCTGAGGCTGGCCGAAAACCTAGATCCTCCGGTCTCAGCCTCCCGAAAGCTGGGATTACAAGCGTGCGCCACCACGCCCGGCTAAATATAGCCCTCTCTTAAGCCTCCACTTTTTGTGTGTATGTGTGTGTGTGTGTGTGTGTGTGGTACTAGGGATTGAACCCAGAGGCATTCTAACTTCAAGCTACACCCCCAGCCAGATTTTATTTGTTATTTGGAAACAGGGTCTCACTAGGTTGCTGAGAGTCTCACTATTTGCTGAGGCTGTCCTCAAACCTGCGATCCTCCTGTCCCAGCCTCCCAAGTATAGGGATTACAAGGATGTGCCACTATGCCTGGCTGTTTTTTTTTTTTTTCTGATACTGGGGATTGAACCCAGGGGCATTCTACCTCTGAGCTACATACCAAGCCTTGTATTTTTTATCTTGAAACAAGATCTTGGTAGGTTGTTGAGAGTCTTACAAAGTTACTGAGGCTGGCCTTAAACCTATGAACTCCATGTTTTAACCTCCCAATTACTGGGATAGGCGTGCATCACCATGCCTGGCTTCTACAGCCTTCTTTTAGCTGGAACCATTTGTCTCATGGGGAGCTCCTCCTGGGCTAGGTGGAGAGCCACAGCCAGAGCTCCGAGTCCTAATCCAGGATGGTCTTTTGCATATTTCACATAGGTTTATAGCAGCTGCAGCAGCAACAACAAAAATCATATTTAGCTAACCTCTTAGAGGTTGAGTGGTTTGGTTTAAGTTTACAGAGTTGAATCATATAAGCTATATGCTTTTTTGTCTAAAGTCATAATTATATTTGGATTTCATTTTCTCTCTTCTTTCTCTTTTCTCTCTCTCTCGTACTGAGGATTGAACCCAGGGGCATTCTTGTTTTTTTTTTTTTTTTTTTTTTTGGTGCTGGGGATTGAACCCAGGAGCATTCTACCTCTGAGTTACACCCCCAGCCCTATTTTACTTCTTATTTGGAAACAGGGTCTCACTAAGTTGTAGAGAGCCTCATTAAATTGATGAGGCTGGCCACGAACCTGTGATCCTCCTGTCTCAGCCTTCCAAGTACTGGGATTACAAGTGTGCGCCACTACATCCAGCTTGAACCCGAGGCATTCTACCTTCCAGCTACAACCCCATTCATTCATTGGTTCATTTATTTATTTTGTGGTACTGGGGATGAAACCTGGGAACATTCTACCTTCAAGCTATACTCCCAGTCCTATTTTTTATTCTTTATTTTGAAACAGTGTCTCGCTAAGTTGCAGAGGGCCTCACTAAGCAACTAAGGCTGGCCGCGAACCCGGATCCTCCGGTCTCAGCCTCCCAAATGCTGGGATTACAAGTGTGCGCCACCACGCCCGGCTTGATTCATTCATATATATATTGATACTGGGGATTGAACCCAGGGGCTTTCTACCTCTGAGCTACACCCCTGGCCCAATTAATTAATTAATTAATTAATTAATTTTTGGCACTTGGGATTGAACTCAGGGGTGTTCTACCTCTGAGCTATACCCCTAGCCCTATTTTATTTTATTTTTAGTGGTACTGTGGATTTAACCTAGGGGCATTCTACCTCCGAGCTATACCCTCAGCCTTATTTTTTATTTTTTATTTTTTATCCTCCTGTCTCAGCCTCTCAAGTACTAGGATTACAAGTGTGCACCACTACACTCGGCTAAATTTTTATTTTGAAACAAGGTCTCACTAGGTTGATGAGAGTCTCACTACTTGCTGAGGCTGTCCTTGAACCTGCGATCCTACTGTCTCAGCCTACCAAGTACGGGGATTACAGGCGTATGCCACCGTGCTCAGCTTACTTTTTATTTGGAAACAGAGTCTCACTAAATTGCAGAAGACCTCACTAAGTTCTGAGGCTGTCCTCATACCTGTGATCCTCCCATCTCAGCTTCCCAAGTACTGGGGTTATAAGAGTACACCACCATGCCCGGCTTAGATTTTATTTTTTCTGTCCTTAATATCCCCAGTCACCATTTGCTATCAAAAGGGTATCTCCTTTAAGAGACATTAATAGCCAAGTGTGATTTTCTCCATTTCTTTTTCTTTTTTTTTTTTTTAATATGGTCTTGCTAAATTGCTGAGAGTCTTGCTAAATTGCTGAGGCTAGCTTCAAACTCGCAATCTTCCTGTCTCAGCTTCCCAAGTACTAGGATTATAATTGTGTGCCGCCACCCCCAGCTCTTCTCTCCCCTCTCGTATTCTATTTTTATATGGGGTTTGAACCCATGGGCATTCTACCTCTAAGCTACACCCCTAGCCCTATTTCATTTTTATTTGGAAACAGAGTCTTGGTAGGTGAATGAGAGTCTCACTACTTGCTGAGGCTGTCCTTGAACCTGGGATCCTCCTGCCTCAGCCTCCCAAGTACTGGGATTACAAGCATGCGCCACCACGCCTGGCAGCTTTTGTTTCTTTCTTTTTTTTTTTTTTTTGTGGTACTAGGGATTGAACCCAGGGGTGGTCTACCTCTAAGCTATACCTCCAGTCCTATTTTTTATTCTTTATTTTGAAATAGGGTCTCACTAAGTTGCAGAGGGCCTCACTAAGTAGCTGAGGCTGGCCGCAAATTCCCGGTCCTCTTATCTCAGCCTCCCAAGAACTGGGATTACAACCATATACCACCACGCCCGGCTAGCTTTCTCCATTTCTAATATTGCCTATGTTGAAGACTTTTGAATGATTGTGTTTGGGTCCTATCCTTCAGTCATCTGGCTCAGGTGATCCAATATAAACTACTCTTTAGGTGTGTGTTGAGAGTAGGAGGACAGCTTGCTTTGTGCCTGCACATATCGGGAGGCATACCAAGTGTGAAGTGTCACAATAGACAGAAAGCACAGAGGTCCTGGAGCTCAGAAGTCACTCACCTGCCGTAGGGTCTGTAGTTTCTGATTGTCATGGGGCAGGTGGGGTGGTGATCATCATGTATGAGGGACCAGCCGACACAAGCTGGTACCATTGGTCAGGGCTAAAAGTGTCCTTTCTTCCTCTAGTCTCTCTGCCCTCCTGGTCACTCAGCCCTTTAGTCATGATGGTGGGTCCTCAGGCCTCTGGTCTCTGTGCCCTGAGGGGGTTCTCACAGAAGGACACTTTAAGGGGACAGTTCCTCCATGTTCTGGACACTCACTTAGTGTTAGAGGCATTCCTATAGTTGTAAACATTTCCAGAAGCTACCTTAATGCAGCATAAACCTTGTGGCCAAAATATGTCTGTGTAGAAATTTATTTTTTGTGGTGCAGCCTATTTTATTTTTTATTTGGAAACAAGGTCTTGCCAAGTTGCTGAGAGCCTTGCTGAGGTTGGCCTTGACTCTGCAATCCTCCTGTTTCAGCCTCTTATGTACTGGGATTATAGGTGTGCACTGCCACACCCAGCCCCCCATTGGAAATTTAAACTGAGTTTCTGCTTTGAGTGTGAATGGGGGGCGTCGCCATGCACTTTGTCTCAAGAGAGCCTCTGGTCGTGGTTCTGTGGGCCATCTTTCCTAATCCTTGTCCTCTTAATGGTTTCAACAGGACAGATTGATTCCCTTTGGAGCCGTAAGTACTGATGTATTAGGGTGCAGCGCTCATTGTTCATTGACGCACAGAGTCCCAAAATGAATATCCAGGAACAGGGTTTCCCCTTGGACCTTGGAGCAAGTTTCACCGAAGATGCCCCCCGACCCCCAGTGCCTGGTGAGGAGGGAGAACTGGTGTCCACAGACCCGAGGCCCATCAGCCACAGTTTCTGCTCCGGGAAAGGTGCCGGCATTAAAAGCGAGACCTCGACAGCCACGCCGAGGCGCTCGGATCTGGATCTGGGTTATGAGCCCGAGGGCAGCGCCTCCCCCACCCCTCCGTACTTGCGGTGGGCCGAGTCTCTGCATTCCTTGCTGGATGACCAGGACGGGATCAGCCTGTTCAGGACTTTCCTGAAGCAGGAGGGCTGTGCCGACCTGCTGGACTTCTGGTTCGCCTGCAGTGGCTTCAGAAAGCTTGAGCCCTGCGACTCCAACGAGGAGAAGAGGCTGAAGCTGGCGAGAGCCATCTACCGGAAGTACATACTGGATAGCAGTGGCATCGTGTCCAGGCAGACCAAGCCAGCCACCAAGAGCTTCATAAAGGACTGTGTCATGAAGCAGCAGATTGATCCTGCTATGTTTGACCAGGCCCAGACAGAGATCCAGTCCACCATGGAGGAGAACACCTACCCGTCCTTCCTCAAGTCCGACATTTACTTGGAATACACAAGGACAGGCTCAGAGAGCCCGAAGGTCTGCAGTGACCAGAGCTCGGGGTCAGGAACAGGGAAGGGCATATCTGGATACCTGCCCACTTTGAACGAGGATGAGGAGTGGAAGTGTGCCCAGGATGCTGATGAGGACGATGGCAGAGGCTGTGCTCCCCCAAGCAGGCTCACTCAGAAGCTGCTCCTGGAGACAGCCACCCCGAGGGCCTCAAGTAGACGGTACAGCGAAGGCAGAGAGCTCAGGTGAGTCACCTCTGAGACCTGGAGAAGGAAGGAGGGAAAGGGGTGCTTGTTTCTTAAGCCTAACTGAATGTACTGCTGCTGTGCTTGAATCACGGTTTTCTTCCCTCTTTGTGATACCTTTGTGTTTGTCAGTAGATATTTTTTATATTTGTAGTGTTGAGAATACTTTTGTCAAGAACAAACTAAATATGAGTTTGTGAATTGTTAGGAACATGGGAATTCTTAGAAGTCATAAAGCATCTAAACTTTACTCTTCAGTGGTAAAATTTGTGTCTTCTTGCATAGAAATGTATATACCTGGAGACATAATTCTTTGGGCTTATAAAGGGAGATATGAACATTCCAAATGCATCTATACTTAGAGAATTTTTCTTTTCTTTTCTTTGTGGTATTGGAGATTGAACAACCCAGAGTCATTCTACCTCTGAACTATACCCCCAACTCTATTTTATTTTTTATTTTGAAATAGGGTCTCACTGGGTTGCCAAGGGCCTTGCTGAGGCTGGCCACAAACCTGCAATCCTCCTGTCTCAGCCTCCCAAGTGCTGGGATTACAGGTGTGTGCCACCACACCTGGCTGATGATTGCTTTTTTTTTTTTTTTTTTTTGCCGTACTGGGGATTGAACTCAGGGGCATTCTACCTCCGAGCTACACTCCCAGCCTTAATTTTTATTCTTTATTTTGAAACAGGGTCTCACTAAGTTGCAGAGTGCCTTACTAGGTAGCTGAGGCTGGCCTCGAACCCAGATCCTCCAGTCTCAGCCTCCCAAATGCTGGGATTACAAGCATGCACCACCACCCCAGCTCTGATGATTGCTTTTTTTTTTTTTTTTTGCGGTACTGGGGATTGAACTCAGGGGCATTCTACCTCTGAGCTACACCCCCAGCCCTATTTTTTATTCTT
>PVLC010041168.1:0-13498 GCA_004027655.1 Graphiurus murinus | reverse complement strand
TGTCTACACTCTGTCTATTTTTGTGGCCTTCTAAGATATTCAAATAATCATTTTTTATGCAACTGTGGTCTTTTTTAATTCTATCCCATGTGTTGGACAAGGAGTGCGATCAATGAATTAAAAAAGGGTAAAGAAATCCTGCCTATCTCCTAAGTGTTATGGATTTGTACATTTAATAAACATATTTTCTCTCCTCTTTAGTAATTAATGGGAAGTTTGTCCTTGAACTAATAGGAATAAGAAGAGCTTTAATGTTTCTTTGTTGTTATTTTTTAAAGGTATGCATGGCACATGTGGCAATTGCCTAATTACCCTTTGAAATAACACTTTAGCAGCTTTACTTTATTAAAATCACATTGTTATCATTTCTGCTGTCATTCTTTCAGCTAGAACTCCTATACAGACTGGAAAGGAAGCTGGGAAATGAGTGTAGCTGGGTGGCCCATCAGTATGACTATGGCTGTCAAAGAGCACAACTGAACTTGAGTCTCCTGCCTACAAAACCTAAGTTTTAAAAATGATAACATAGTGCCTTTTATTACTGAACACATAACCAGAATTATAAGTTAGTTTTGATGTAGAATAAATGCCATCTACTGAATCTTCCTAGGAAGTTACTTGCCATGGTGAGACCGACTCAGAGTTCATTATTGGAGAGAGAACTGCCAACCTTTTCTTCCAATTGCTCAAATTCCCAATTCTATGTAATATTTCCATTTTATTTTCAGGTCTCCTGTATCCAAGATCTGAGCTAGAGCCCTGTCCTAACCCAAGGTTACAAGCATAAGTTTCTCTGTTGGCCTCTATTTGAGGCGCCCCATTGATCTCCCCTGCTCCAGGGGATGTTGCTGCTTCCAAATAGAGCTCCACGTGCTCATTCTTTGCCTGAACTGTGATTTGAGTTTGCCAAGACCATATGGAAGTGTGCCTTGCTCACCAAGGTGTGGGCATGGCTCATTCCAACTCTCTCCTAGTGGGCAGGTTTCCAGCCATGACTCTGTCTTATGTTTTGAATTGACTCTGCTGGAAAGTCCTAGCATAATGACAGAAATCTAGCCCTGAAAACCTGACCTTAAATTGAGTTGGGAAAAGCTCTTTTAATGTAATTCTTAATTTACATGTCAGCATATAAATCAAGCAATCTTTGAAATACATCATCCATAGAATGCTTTCATGCCCTCTCTGTTAACACCACCCTGATCTTTGCTACTTCTTCTGTTGAGCAGAAGATACACAATCATCACTTATGTTTATGAAGTACCTGAATTAAAAGAAATATCTTCATTAATATATTCTGAATTACTGATATTTATTAACCAATATGTTACCAAACTGGCTATGTAGTCTTTAGAATGTTTTAACTCCCTTTTTAGTCAATCTACTGCCTATGTAGTTACATTTGTCATTTAGCTTTCTGGCACTGTAAGAGGCATCTTGAGTCTCCTCTACAATACTTTACTGAGTGATAATAAAAAAGGAGAAATGACCCTAAAATGTGAGCATTTTGTATTTGTTTTTTTTTTTACTCCATCATCACCATCATGAAAAAATTCTCTTTCAGTAAATTGAAACAGGAAATAAAAAGTTATTATTTCAGTATGAATGGGAAAATTATTATAGCAATAAGATTATAAACATATGTCTTTCTTAGAAACTTTCTTTCAATATCTTGTATTTTGTGATTATAGTTTAAAATAGTAAATTTCTGTGTTTCTAGGTGCCGCCACAAATCAATATGCAAAGCTGTGAATTCTGTGCTACAAGGAGAGATCAAAGGATCTCAAATAATCTATTTATAAAGAACTCTCATTGAATGTGACTTTAGGTACAATGTTTTACATTTTTACGTATTCATGTAATGTAGCATTTTGTATATTTTCAGTCTAAACCATTATCTATCACTGTGATTACTACCTACTATTAATATTGGTGTTTTTTTTTTCCTGGTTCTTACCTGATCAATTGGTAATAACCACTTGTCTTCTAAGTGCTTAGTGTGGACCAAGTGATATTTTTCTGCTGCCATATGCCCCATCCATCTATAAGTATTGTTCACTATATACTAGCAAGTATTGCTCAATATTTGACATTTATTTCTATTCATTTAGAAGATTGGCTTTGGTGTTATATGTAAAAGGCACAATTGATTTTGTTTTGTTTTATATTTTGGCCAGGAATTCAACCCTGGGTCTCATTTTATTTTTCAGAATTAAAAAAATTTTCAAATTTACATCTTCATATATTTTTGTGAAGACATTGATTATTTTATTTAGTATTTTTCCAGCCAATACCTGGAGGGATTATAGGTTCAAGGCCAGTCTCAGAACCTTAGTGAGACTCTCAGGAACTTAGCAAGACCTTATTTCAAAATAAAAAATAAAATAGGACTGGGATGTAGCTTAGAGGTAGAATGCCCCAAGGTTCAATCCCCAGAAAAAAAAAAGGAAGAAAGGAACTTTATAAATCAAAGCACTTCATTTCACCTTTCTCAGTGCAACAGAAGTAGTACTATCCAGTAAAATAAAATACTCTAAAATAGTTTAGTGTTTTAATATTTAGACATAAAAATCATTAAATAGTACAATATTGAATTGTAAGTCAGCCTTAAGTGGGTTTTATACTGGGCCACTTAAGAGCTGAATCTCATATTAGTAAATTTGACTATTTTCTGTTGCTTTTTTTTTTTTTAAACGAGGTAGAATTTCAAGCAGATGTATATGGACCTGGAAGCACCTGTAGAACCCAAACCCCACTTTTCCTCCACACAAGGACTCAAACCTACAACCTCCTGCATGCTAGGCAAGCCCCCTACCACAGAGATACACCACTAACACTTAGAAGGAGCCCTTCTACCCATGGGCAAAACTCCCTTTGGTTGAATTGACCTGCAGCATTTCAGCTGTTGCAGCTGTTGCTGGTTCTTTAACTCCTTTCTTTTCTCTTTAGGGTGAGGTAGTCATGGTTCCACTGTGTACTTTAGTGTTTTTTCATTCTCTGTTGTTTCTGTTAACCTTGGGTGTGTGTCTTCTTTCAACATTATTTTGCAAGTCCTTTCTTATCACATAAAACCATAAAATAGTTTCAACTGTAGTTGTATTTATTCTGATAACGAGCAGGTAGGGAAATCCTAATTTTAGTACATTACATTAAATGCCATTTCATCACATAATCAAAAATATTCTAAGCTTGGTGAAAGTGAAAATTAGTACAGCCACTATGGAGATCAATTTGGAGGGTCTAAGAAGACTGGTAATAGAACCACCATACGACCCAGCTGTACTACTACTAGGTATCTTTTCAAAGAAATTGATATCAGAATACTTTAGTACTACATGCATATCCATGTTAATAGCAGCACAATTCACAGTAGACAAACTATGGAACCAGCCTAGGTGTCCATCAACAGATCAATGGATTATGAAATTGTGGTATATCAACCACTAAAAAGCAAAATTATGTCATTTGCAGAAAAATGAATGGAACTAAAGAATGTTATGCTAAGCAAGATGCAAGTCTCAGAATCAAGGGTTGTATGATTTCTCTAATACGGGGGAGCCAGAAGGAAAATAGGAAACAAAAGGTCTTCAGATAAATGAGAAGAGTTCCCAGTAAAATAGTGGAAAGAGATTTGGGGTGAAAATAGGGAAGATTTGATGAAAGAAACAGTTCAAATTTTATATACATTTGTGAAGTTATCAATACCAATTTCAATATTATGAACTGGAAGGGGGATGGAGCAGGGTAGGATCCCGAAGTAAACACACAGGACGCTGTGTGCATGTATGTCGCTTCAAACTGAACCTCAATATGATATATAATTATAATGAACCAATGCAATATATAAAACATCCTAAAGATAATTGTTTATGGATATATAACATTTTTTTTATAAAGCTAGACAGTGCAGTGCCTTGATTAATACTGGGGGGAGGCTTGGAGGTGGGACTGGGAAATAGAAATGGTTAGGGCAAGGAAGAGAACATTGGAGGACCCGTGAGAACTTGATCTGGGCAGGGAGAGTGGGACAGAGATGAAGACATGGGAGAAGTCTGGCACACAACAGAGCTCAATATATGCTTGTGAAATCTAATAATACTTAATTAAATGTATTTATGTTCCTTGGCTACTAAGTACTGGCCTTCTGTGTTGTCTCCTATGGTGAAATGCATGCTCTTTGTTATTTCCTCTCATTCACTGATGGCTGTTATCAATGAAAATGAGGCTTCATGAGAATTTTCCCAAGGGTTCACACTGCCCATTTTAAGATGAAGAGGCACAATATGCTGCTGGATGAAGGAATGCATTGGAAAATCAAGGGGAATCCTAGATGTTGGGGAGGTGACATTGGACTTCAGTAAGATCCTAAAACTTCCTTAAGGGCTTAGGCTGACAACTTTCCACTTTCTGTAGGAATCAGTGTGGCTTTGGGCTTGAACTTCTGGTTTTTGGTAGTTTTTTCTTTCTTTCTTTGGGGCTCCTGATATTTGTCTGTGTATCAGGGCATGACACACATTCTGGCTTCTCTGGAATTGAGCTCAGTTACAGAGCTGGCAATTTACCTTGGGCAGATCAAATGCTTTGAAGTCACCATTCTGTTTCTTTTGTATGCTTCCTGCCTCCTTTGCAATGCTGTTCCCTCATCCCTCCATGTTCTTCCATGCCTCGTTTACCTGGCAAATTTTAGATCACCTTTCTGAATGTTGCATGGCACCTGCACCTCTGTGAGACCTGCCTTGACATTCCTCTGACTGTCTCCTATAGTTTCATTTGTTCATTCATCATCCAACCATGTGCTTTGAGTTTGCATCATGTCCCAGGTGAACAGAATCAATATGGTCCCTGTGTTTATAAAGCTGACAATCCAAGGAGGAAACTAAACAGCCCTGAACTCCTTTCATTCCTGCCTCTTATTAGTGGGATCTGCTGACTTTACTTCTCTTGTATATATAAAATCTGTTTCCCTTCTGTAATGTCATCTCACTAGTCCAGTCAGTAGTATCTTGTATTTGGATCCTGCAAGAGCATAGTGGGCTTTTCTTTTTTCTCTTATTTGTTTTGAACATCATTGTAGTTCCAATAGTACTATAATATAATAATCAAATTTTCACCTAAGGTCTCTGTTGGTTGTGACCTGTGTCTGGGCTGCCCTTTCCTCCCAGGTTTCTACACCAGCCTTCACATCATTCTGACCTCAGCTTAAGTACACCTTTTGAGAGTTTTGAGAGAGGGACATCTGGCCTTATTGCTACACCTTTTTGCCTTTTCCCCAACCTCCAACTTCTTGCATGCTAGGCAGACCACTTGCCACTGAGGCACATCAACAGCCCTTAGGAGTAGTTCTTTTGCGAGAAATTCTCCCACCTGTGGCTCTACTCAGCACAATGCATGTACAATTCATCCATGTTAGACATATCAGCAATTTGTTTATTTTAATTGGTGTGAATGTAATTCAGATTCATTCATCTTTCACCAGTTGAAAGGTAATCTTAGTAGTTTTCAGTTTGGGGAGATTATGAATAAACTACATTAATATATCCTTAAGTTAATTACTTGAAACCTACAAGTCTTTTAAACTTCATTAATAACTAGACTATGTGACTCATGTCTATCATTTATTTGTCACTTTGTAAAAGTTGCCCACGTTTTTAAGAGACTACACAGTTTTTCACACTAAGTCTGTCATAACACTATATACATTTCTTACCTTTTGTAATGGATTTGTTTACGACAAATCGAAAGAGTCAGCTTAGATAATGGGAATACACACAAAACCTTATTTTTAAGCCTTCTTATGTCATTTTTTTCTATAAAGTATTGTCTTAGCCCCTTTCTGTAACATAACATCTAAGACTATATAATTTATAAAGGAAAAAGTCTATTTTGACTCACAGTCTGCAAGGCCCCAGAGTATGGCACCGGATCTGCTCAGCTTCTGGTGAGGGACTCATGCTCTGTCACAATGGCAAAAAGGCAGAAGGGCAAAAAAGCATCTGCAGGAGAGAGACAAACAGGAGGGGGCACATTTAATTTATAAGAGACAACTCATCTTGCAGGGCTTTAGTTCCTGTTAATGACCTAATCACCTCTTAAAAGCCCCACCTCCTAGTAGTACCATGTTGGCAACCAAATTTCACTTTGTGTTTTGAAAGGGACAGACCACATCCAAACCATGGCAAGTACTTTGTCTTAATTACCAACTTGTTGAGAGGTGATTGGTATTATCTTCTGTACCTTTGGATTGATTTGAGCAACCACATAAGAGTAGAGAAGGATATGGAGGAGGGGAGAGAGAAAAAGAGAGGAGAAAGGAGGGAAGGAAGGGAAGGAAGGAGGAAGGAGAAGGGTATGACCCGGGTAATTGAAGCACTGCACAATAATGTCTGTCTGTCTTACTCTGAATGACGAGTTAGCTGATAATATCAAGATTTTTAAATGTTTATAAAATGGCAACAATAGGATGGATTGCCTCCATAATGATTTATATTTCTTTTTTTTTCTGCTCTTCACAAGAGGGACTTCAGATAATGGAGGAGAAATTCCAGTGGAGTGATGGAGGGGGTTTATGAGAGGTTGGGGAGGAGAATTAATGAAAGAAACACTTCCACTGATGTTATGTGTACATGTGAAATTACCAATGCCAATCTCAATGTCATGTATGAGGAAAGGGAGGAAGTGGGGAGGAAGCAGGCAGAAGCTCACCAAATGTTGTATACATTTATGTCCCTGTCACTCTGAACTGCATTATGATGTGGAACTACATTGCACCAATAAATAAATATATATATTTTAAAATAAATATGAGACCTCTTTTTTATGAGACTAGACATCTTTTCAGCAACACACTTGAAAAAATATATAAAATTCACACTGGGACATAGTCATCAAGTGTATTTTTCATTTCTTAGTAGATTTTAACAAATTAGAGTAAAGTGATACACAATAATTTAGCACAGCATGTAACACAAAGAACATAATAAATTATTTTAAGCTATGATTATTATAACTAATAATAATTACCTTTACTCAAAAATATATCACCGGTGTTTTTTATATCATACTACATAGCTAAGACTGCTTAAATACTTAAACTAATGCTTTTCCAAATTTTCCTAGTACAACATCTTTTTTTTAGGAAAACTTTAAATGAAGTTAAATATAAAGTAGATTTTAGTAAAGCAAGAGTTTTCAAGTAGAAAAATACAATTTATTTTAAAAATGTTCATTTTAAAAAAGAACAAACAATATAAATTCTGTAAGATTATAACAATATAAAATATAACTTTATAGGTATCTATGCTTCCAGTAAATATTATTGACCTCTTACTATGAGGCGTGTACTTTTCTATGCATTGAAAATGAATCAGTTGGCAAGACTGAAAAGATTATGTCAGCAAATCATGGCCCAGCAAATCATGACTGTTCCATCACCTGTTTTTAAAATACATTTATTTATGAACTGTCTATGGTTTCTTTTATACTCAAAGGGCAAAGTTGACCAGTTGTGACAGATATGTATA
This sequence comes from Graphiurus murinus, assembly GCA_004027655.1. Lineage (NCBI taxonomy): Eukaryota > Metazoa > Chordata > Mammalia > Rodentia > Gliridae > Graphiurus > Graphiurus murinus. The sequence goes on along the minus strand of PVLC010041168.1, from coordinate 5,981 downwards.
ATATTTATTGTCTGGCCCCTTACGAAATAAATTTGCCAAGTCCTGGAATAGACTCTTCTTTGGGGACTTACATTCTAGTTGAGATGAACTGGGAAGCAGAAAATGGGCAGGTAAATAAGAACAGATTGGGTGGTGTCAAGTGATTTGAGTACAATTATCAGGTAATGTATTAGAGAGTTACAAGGGTTTGGACAATTTCTTTGTACTGATTGTTTGCCTTTGAAGGGAAGATATTTGAGACAAGGTCAAATGAAAAGGAAGAAACTGAATAATCTGGAGGGAGTTTGATTTAGATAGAGAAAATATAATGTTGGGTACAAAGGCCCTGAGGTAAGAACAAACTTAGAATATTATAGAAACAGAAAGAGGACAACATGCTAATGAGTGAGAGTCTGAAGGAGAGAGGAGATTGGTGAACTTGCCAGAGACTTGAACACTTTCAAGTCTTACATACAATGGTAGGGAATTTGGGGTTTTCTTTTCAGCATAAAGGGAATGCACTGGAATAATTTAGGTTGGAAAGGACATGATTTGTGCCATTGCTTAGGAAAACATCTCTAAAACACCAATTCTTGATAAAATGACTTTGTAAATCATTAAGTTGTTTTGATAAGTAAAGTATCTTCAAAACAAATAGCCAACATTTATGTTTAATGGAGAATACTGTGGGCTTCAGTTGTCACCATAGTAGTATCTTGGAAATTTAGTGGTATCTTGGAAATTCTAGGTAATATTATAAGCAAATAAAATAAATAAAAGGCATATATTTTGGTGGAGAAAGTTAAATTATTATTTCCTGATAAATTATTGAAAACAGGATAGACAAAAAATCAATTACAAAGTAAATACACTCATGTAAAAACAATAGTTTGCTTCATGCATAAAAACACTTCAAATATATGATTGAAGAAACTCCAATTAAAATATCAACAAGAAATATAAAATACTCAGAAATACTTATGAAACTACTCAGGAAGTTAATGAAAAAAATTCCCAAGTTACATAAAAAAAAACTTTATAGGAGAGGCATATCATACTCCCAGGTTGGAAGCCCAAATATTATAAAGCTGATAATTCATGTGGAGTAAATTGAGTAAATGGAATAAATTTCAAGCAAATACCACTAATGTCATATCATTGGAGTTGCCTCAAGGAGGGAAAACTCTAAATATTAAGAAAGGCTAGGGAAAGACACCTGCAGCTTCACTAGAAAATTTAAAAATGCACACTTTTTTGAACAAGAAAGTCTGCTTAATGGACAAGAATTATAAATATATTAATACCTGTGAGAGCTACTGGTTATAAGATGATGGTTTTAGACAAATATGTCCCCTGAGTAAATTTATGGGTAGGTATAAACCCCATAATCTGTAGTACAAGAAGAAATATTATTATCAGCAAACATTTAAACAGTTGCTTCTTTTATTTTATTTTACTTTTTGTGCTTTTATTGGTGCATTATGATCTCACATCATAGTGTAAATTATGTTGACATTGTCATACATGCACACAGCACTTGCCGCCCCCCTCCCCATATCCCCCCTTCTCAAGTACTGAGATTGGAATTTTCACATATGTACACATAGTCAATGCTAGTATTTCCAATAATGAACCTTAGTCTTCCCCTTCCCCTTCCTTTAGACTACTTTCCTGGCTCCACTGAGGTTTCTCCTCCATTATCTGGAGTCCCTCTAGTATCTTAGTTACTCCCTAGCTTGTGATATTAAAAAAAAAATATGTTCCTTCACTTTCTGTGACTGGCTAATCTCAACATGATGTTCTTCAGGTCCTTCCATTGTCTTGCAAATGACATTATTTTATTCTTCTTTATTGCTGAGTAGAATTCCATTGTGTATATTTTCCATAGTTTTGTAATCCATTCATCTGTTGATGGACACCTGGGGGTTCCATAATTTGGCATAAATTTCTTTTGTCTTGAAACAAAAGACCCAGAATATCTATAGCAATTCTCAGCAACAGGAACCATGCAGGAGGTCTCACAATTCCTGACTTCAAATTTTACCATAGAGCTATAGTAATTAAAATAGCATGGCACTGTCACAAAAACGGGTACATAGATCAATGGAACAGAATAAAAGATACAGAAACAAAGCCACACACTTATTGATTTTCAACAAAGGGGACAAACACATACACTGGAGAAAAGGCAACCTTTTCAACAAATGGTGTTGGGAAAGCTGGTTATCCATTTGTAGAAAAATGGAACTAAATCCATACCTCTTATTCTGCACACAAAGCTCTAGAAGTTAGACTAGAGACAGTAAAGCTACTAGAGGAGGGCATAGGTTCAACACTCCAACATATAGGCATAGATAGAAACTTCCTCAGCAAGACCTCCAAAGCTCAGGAAATTAAAACATGAATTAGTAAAGAGTTGCTTCTACACAAAAAAATCTGCAATTATCCTTGCAAAGAAAGTTATAAAAGAGCTCATTCTTTAGTTATAAACAATAAAGACAGGATGAGCTCAGGACAATGAGAAAGTAAATCAACACATGTTAAAGGAAACAAGCTGAGAGTGGTGGCACACACCACATCCTAGTACATGGGAGGTGGAGACAGGAGGATTGCATGTTTGAAAACAAATCTCTGCAATGTAGTAAGAATCTCAGCAACCTAGCAAGATCCTATTTCAAATAAAAATGTAAAAAGTTCTAGGGATGTAGTTCAGATGTAAAATGGCCCTGAATTCAATTCCCAGTAGCAAAAACATTAAAAATAGAAGTAAAAGTAGAATAATGTAAACCTGTATGTAAGTTTACCTGTATTGAGATATAATCTATACACAGTTAAATGCATCCATTTATGTAGAACATCAGACAAGTTTTTATGCACAATTAGTTTATACACTCACCTGTTGGTGGAAAAAATGCATAGGAGTAGAATTTTTGGATCTTAGTGCAGATTTAACTTTAAAGAAAACTGTCAACTCTTTTTCAAAGTGACTATACTGTTTCATATTCTCCATTTTTGCCATAATCTGGTGTGAATCTACTTATATTTGGCCATTCTAATAGGTGTGGAGTGGTATCCTGCTACTAATTTAACATACATTTTCTTAATGACCAATGATTTGACCAGCTATTTATGTGCTTTAATGAACATTTTTTTCTTCTTTATTAAATGTCTGTTCAAATCCTTTGCCCATTTAAAAATTGACTAATTTTCCAATTATTGAATTGAATTTTTAATGTAATCTAGATAGTCATTGACTTGGTGTTATTCAAAGAACAAATGTTTTTAATTTAATGAAATCCAATTATACTTGTTTTCCTTGATGATCCAAGAAATATTTACATACTCCAAGATTCTGAAGATTTCTTCTTTTGTTTTCTTCTACAAATTTTAAATTATAGTTTATATGCTTAGGTCTGGGGTTCATTTATTTTAATTAATGTAGATGATGTGAGCTAAGGATCCAGGTACCGCCCCCCCAACAAGAATATTTTTACTGGTTTGAGGCAGTATCCCATTGTAGTTTTTCATTTACCTAATATTTATTGATGTTGAGCATTTCTATATACCTGTTGTGCATTTGTATGCGTTCTTTTGAGACAATATATTTAGGTCTATAGCCCATTTTCTAATTGGTTGTTTTTTGTTGTTGTTACTAAATTGTTTGAGTTCTTTATATATCCCCAACCAGTTAAATTGTCATCTCATGGCATTTTTTTAATCCTTGGAATTTTCATTTCATTAATTCTTATATCTTTTATATCTCTTTGTTTCATTAAAATGTTTGAACATATTTATAATAGCTATTTTAATATAATTGTCTGCTATTTCTACTATCTCTTCCATCTTTCTATCTTTTGACTAATTTTTTATCCTAGATATAGGTCACATTTTTCTTATTTCTTAGCATGCCTAGTAATTTATTATTGGATACTGAACATTAAGAACATTACATTGTTGAGAGCTGGAATGTGTTATCTTCTTTTCAAATGTGTTGGGCTTTGCTATTTGGACAGTATGGTTAATTTGGATCAATGTGATGTTTTCAAGCTTGTTGAGCATATTTAAATTAGCTTTATTCAAGGCTAGTTAAGTTTTATGATTAAGATTTAATAACTCTTTTGGTGTCGTGAGATTGATATCTTGTGATTGAGAATATGTTCTCAGGCTATACAGAATTTAAAATTCCCCCCAGACCTGCATGGGTTCTGGGAATGCCCAGCCTGCAGGTCCTTCATCATTCTTTGTTCATTCTTCTTGAAGATTACCTTACTCATCCACAACTTAGTCACCAGCACTAGACTCAAGGGAATGCTCTGCAGATTTGGACAGCTTTTTGTGTGAGCAATGTCCTCATATTCAGTATCCTACCCTGCATATTCAGTTCCTTCAATCTCTTTTTTTCAACTCATCGAAGCAATTATTTTTAAGAATCTCTCTGCTCGCACTGCATCCAGAAACTGCTTCCAGGTTAAGGCTCACCTTGCTAATTTCTTTTGCATCAGAGAACTCGGTTCTATTCTGTTCATTGTATGAAATAAACTCTCATTACATATTTTGTCCGGCTCTTCAGGGCCTTATATGGGGATGTAAGATTAAATTTCAACCTTCCTGGTTGAAATAAAAAAATTGACAGAAAACATTTTAAGGAAAAGTCATTCTCTTTTGAACATAGATGTTAGTGTTTCTCAACGTGTGGTCATGTGGTCTACAGATCATTTAGTATTATTTCCTGAGGCACTGAGTAAATGCAGATTCCTGGGCCCTATTCCAATGTTTGGGGAATGGGATCTAGAAGTCCAATTTGAAAAGCATCCCAGGTAACTCTCAGGGTTGCAAATTTTGACCACCCTGGATTTGGTTTGTCCTTTTATATTCTGCAATGGGAACACTTTCAGGCTGTGGGAAAAAGATAACTTTTATACATTGTTGGTGGAAATGTAAAGTTGGACAGAAACTATGGAAAATAGGCAGTAGTAAGATTCCTTCAAAAAAAAAATTGTATAATCCAAGTACACCACTTCTGGGTACACCTGAAGGACATGGATTTAGTATACAGAAGAGATACCTGCATACCATTTATTGTGGCACTATTCGCAATAGCCAAGGAAGTCATCATCCTAGGTGCCTGTCAGCAGTTGAGTGGATAAATAATAATTATTATTATATGGTGTTATTTAACCATAAAGAAGAACAACCAAAAAGAACTACTAATTTATATAACTAATATGCATTAATAATTATAATAAAAAGGAGACACATCTCCCATCTTCCCAGCTTGCTGAATTAAGGGAATAGAATAACAAAGATGGGCTTCTTTAAAAAAAATTCAGGCAAAGCAGCTCACACATATAGCTCACACATGCTCTGGAGCTGAAGACAATCGGTTTATTCCTTGAATGAATTTATAGCTGCTCCCTAAATCATGGACACTCAGCTTGTTAGCTAGGTAGCATCCTTTTCACTTACAAGGCTAGTATATATCCATCAGGATTACCAGCTCGCTGTGATCACTCTGAAAAGCTTCCTGGAAACAGCGTGTGGGCTCATCAGCTGCTAGGTGATGCCCTAACATGACTGCAGAAAGAGCCACCTGGTGCTTTAGAGATGATGACAGAGAAAGGGTACTATAATGCTAGTGAAAACACTGCTTGGAAAATAGTTATTACAGAAAAGCTTTCTGTTTTGTATTCTCCATTTTCTTTTCTGCCTCTCTCCATTCAGGCACCAAAATCTAAGTGTTAGCCACTTAATGAGTTATTGACTCAGGCTGCCAGCATTTGAACAAAACATGTTCAGAAATAAAATATTTTCTTGAGTTCTTTGTATATCCTAGTTATTAAACCTCTATCTGAAGTGTAACTGGCAAAAATTTTCTCCCACTCTGTAGGTTCTCTGTTGAGGTTCTTGATAGTTTCCTTTGCTTTGCAGAAGCTTTTCAGTTTCATGTAATCCCATGCACTGATCCTCCTTTGAGCTGCCTGTGCTTTTGGGGTCCTGTTGAG